>VDFB02164697.1:0-39503 GCA_007258455.2 Sequoia sempervirens | reverse complement strand
ACTATAGAAGACTCAATTAAATATTTAGAATATTTAATTGCAAATAGACTTTAGAAGAATTTAATTAAATATTTAATTGTGAATGGACTTTAGAAGAAAAGAATACTTAATCTTTATTTGAATAAAATATTCAAGCTAAGATTAAATAATAATTAATATAAATAAATCGTGAAAGTTTATTTAATTAATTAAGAAATGGATAAGAAAAGGATTTAATAAACTTATTTATTTTAATCTAAATGAAAAGATCGGACAATAAATAAATTCATTTAGATTTATTTTATACGATTGAATTGTGATATTTAATTAAATATTAAAAATACTTAATTAATTCACTGTGACTATTGTGATGCACCATTCTAGGTGTATAGAGTATAAAAGTGTCTTTAGACACGCTTTGAAGCAATTATTATTCCAAATCTAAGGATTTTGTTTCTTCAAGCTCTTTAGGACTCACTAATTTCAATTTGGGTTTAAAAAGAACAAAGACAAAAGGATTAAAAAGAACCTTAGGCAACTTACTATATTTTTTTTAAGTTTTAAAAATTGAACAAGAAACTTTCACTTTTCGTTTTGGTGCTTAAAAAGAATCCAATTATTGCTTTAAGGAATTAAAATGAATATGTGCTTCTATTTTTTGTAATCTATTATCCAAATAATATCATATAAAAGACATATGCGCTTCTCTCGTGCCTCACGATGATCTTGAGAATAAAATGGATTTTTGTGATATTAACTTGCATAAGTGATTACCTCCACACTTCAATTTGGATTCTAAAATTGAACAAATCTTGCAAGTGTGAGTTAGGTATATTGCGTGTGCTCTCTCTTTATTTCTCAACAAAGATCGATCGAACCATAGATGTACTTGCTCACTTTTTTCTATCTTTGGAGGGCCTACCTTGTGGGAAAAAAATAATCACCCAAGGGAATGACCCAACCAAGAACATGCTACAGCCAAGTGACTTCCACGTAGGATATAAGTGTGGGTACTTGAGGAAAGTTAAAGTATCATAAGGATTGTTCTGACAAGAAGGGAAACAATGGTCTCTTGCCACATGGATGATCCCCCATGAATGGAATGCCTATATTAAAACACTTTGTCTAAAAAGACCAAAATCCTTATCTATTCGTTGGTGCAAGAACAATCATTCTAAATCCGCCCCACATTTTTTACGACTTTCAGTAGAGATGAGAAGTATGCCATGGGAGATTCATGGGTACTGATGCTTGGATAACCTGTAGAAGTGAGTGTTGTGGAGGGGAGCCAGTGTAGTCAAGCATCTAATCATCTACTAAAACTAGGCATAGCTAGATTTATCCAAGTGGGGATTCAACAAATATTGTCTCATTCTATCCTAGGGTTATGCATCATTTTGGAATCAAAACACTTTCCTTGGATCTAAAACATTGGAAAACAAACATTCAAACATGATCATCAAATTTAAAACCCTTTAGATGAAGCAAATACTTTTGACAAAATACAAGTGCTATTGCTTTCCCTAGGGATTCAATTCTTAGAGGCTTCTAAGTGTTTGAATTTATATCTCAATTTTCTCTTACTAAAGTCAACATTAGGGAACTATTTCCTTGATTTTCTTGATTTCCACATAATGGACTTTGTGTGATGAAAAGAAATTGGGACATTAGAAATTTAGTTTGAAACTTAAGCAATACAAGTGGATGTGGTAAAAAGCAAGTAATTAACCGAGATTAAATCAATTTAACCCCACACATGTGCTTGTTATCTTTTGTCTTATGATCTTCCAATCAAAACATTTGTCTTTTGGTTTGAACTACTCATAGGGTGAAGCATGTTCTTCACTATCTTGGTCTTGTAAACAAAGTACCTCTTAGGTTCATCTAGTGTCATAATCAAACACTTCATCCATCTCAAACATCAATCAAATCCCATCTCAAAAAAAACTTTTGAATCATACACTTAGTTGGACTATATCACCTTGTGGACAAGTTTATTCCAAGATAAAATCCAACATCATGGGGTCTATTAGTTCATTATCCAAAATATAAATCCAAATCAAATAAAAAATCAAATCAAATCAAATCCAATCAAAAATAAAAAATCCAAAAGTCCTAAAGTCTAGTATCCCTCCAAGGTTCCTAAAAGTTCAACACCCATATCATTCACCCCTTTCATCCTTCATCTCATCCTTGGTCTTAAATACTTTAGAGGTCAACAAGGTCAAAACACAAGAACATGGAATATAAACTTGCTCCATACATCATGAGTGATCAAGTCAACCAAACTATAAAAACTCACATTTATACAATCCATAGAGGGGATCATTATCTCCTACAAACATCAATGGTACAAAAAATGTGAGTATTCCCAATCTAAATTTTGGAACAACTTTCCATATGGTATATTTAAATAAAATTAACAACCTACAAATCTATCAACCAAACAATCAATGCATGAGTCTTCAACAAAACAACATTATCCCACCAAATCCATACATGCCAAATGTAAATTTACCGAATACGATTTTACCAAACATGAACATTTCTAATCCAAACTTGGTAAACTTTTGGATAGATATGTTTGCAAATCATACAAATGTTGTTCAAATTCCAAGCAATATGTTAACGACTCCATGTATTGATCCAAGTCAAGGTAACACCATTAAAAAATAAAAGTTACCTAAATCAAGGCAATGTGATTCCCAACCAAAAAATGTTCAATTTCAACCTATCATGCCAAATCTAAACATCATCCCAAATTAGAACATTTTCCAAAATCAATTTGTCCATGATCCCATGCAAACATCACAAGTATACATTCCAAATCTTCTTGAACAAAAACCAAATCAACTATATCAGGGGTGCCAAGATAAAAGTTAAGATCCAATTTGGCAAGATCAAATTGCTACACTTACCAAAATAGTTGATTAATTGTTCCAAGAGACATCTCCACCCGAAAATCAATAGACTCTTCCATTGGTTAAACCATGTCATCAAAGCATTGAGTTGTGTCCACAACCACATCAAGAACAATATTTCCAATGTCAAGAGGTTGGATATCAAGATCAACAACATCTTCAACAAACCCAATCACCACATCTCAAAGATCAATCACCACATCTCCAAAGTCAATCACCACAAGGTCAATCTAGAGTATAAATCTCCAAAGGTAACAAACAAAAAAACACACTACTTAGGGAGCCAATCGAATCAATCATGCAATAGTTGGTACAAGAAAATCTCATCAAAATCCCATTTTATGAAAATTATCAAGAGCCTCAAGTTAAACCACCAGGGTATAACGAGAAGCATGTTTGTGTTTTTCAAAAAATAAAGGGACACACACCATCAAATTGAATTCGACTCAAAATCTCATCCAAGACCTTATTGATAAAAAAATAATAACTATTGGGGACAACGATGAAGATTCAACCACTAGTGATAGCATTGACAATCTCCCCACCACAATTGTTGAAAACAATGGTCAAGATCTACCCATCAATAGAGCATCTTGAAGATGTTTCTACCTCATATGAAGATCAACTAAACATACATCAAGAGTCACTTTTTGATCATGATAAACACCCCTCAACAATATCCAACAATGATCTATTCAAATGAGTGTTAACATTATTTGATACTATAATTGGTGATCCATCGACCAATGATCATGTTGAAAATGTCTTTGCATCACTGAATGAGTTAAAGGATATATCTCAAGAATTTATTCCAAAGCATGATCAACATCTTTCACCAAATTCTAGCAACGGTCCTTTCCAAGACATAGTAACATCCTTTCACCACATGGTTATTGATGGAATCCTCAACTCAACATTTGATCCAAATCCACTCAAAGAACAAGAGGATATTAAGCCACTTCCCATGCCTAATGAAGATATCCAAGAACCCTTTATTAGCAATCCATCCTTTGAAATTGACCCATGTCAAGAACTTGATCCAAAGTACATCCGAATCAATTCCAACATTAACCAAGATCAAGAATTCATATCTCCAAGATACTACAATGATCTAATGGACACTCTCATATCTATACAAGATATCGCAAATAGTGATCATATCCATATAGCACATATCCCTCCATCTACCCATGATATGCTTACTCCTAATGGAAATGTAGATGGTCTTCATTCCAGACAAGATTCTCATACTCTTGATACCATTACCAAGGAACAAAAGTCTCCTACTCTTAACATTTGTACACATGATCAAGATATTGAAAAATATAGAGACATATCATAAATGGGTCATGAAGAAGGCTTCTACAGAAGTTGTGAGTCAGAAACATCCTATGAAGGCATGTCAAAAATGAATCATGAGGAATACTTCCACATGGATAGTGAATCATCAACACCTCTTGAAGAAGCATTAAAATCCGATATTTCACAAGATCAAGCCAAAGCAAAAGTTATCCCACACATGGAGGATCCTATCACTTATAAACTTAGATCACTTACCTTTTTAAGGGAAAGATATCTTATCAATGAAAAATATATCACCTTTGAAGATCCACGACAGAGCAGAGAGGGATTAGCACCTTGTTTCTAAGGTAAATCATATCCTATTGCAAATAAAATGTTTCAATAGATGAATTATCAAGGCAGAGAATCAGGCCTACATAAAAAGGGTATCCTAGACCCAGTACAAATTATTGGAAATCATAAGCATCAAGGTCTTGGTTATTCAACAATCAAGGGATCTAAAAGTATTAGTGATACCTCTATAATATTGCGGGCAATTTTATCTAGTGCAAGCATCAACATAGGGAGCATGAAGAGTCCTTATGATGAAACCAATGTCAATACTACAACTAGCCACATCATGAATATTCATCCACCCATCACACCATCTATGAATTGGGACCAACATCAAAAGAAATATTTGAATCAAAGCACAAAGAATGTTATCAAAGAAAAAGAAGTAGAGAAGCATAATTGACAAATCAAATATACATGGATACCAAAAAATGCAAAGAAAGATTATCCCTATCAAACTCCATTAGTCAAAGAAACTATGGGGAAAAATAAAAGAGGGAAAAATATCCATCAAAGATGTCCACAAAGGAAAAAGCAAGCTTCTCAAGCAACGTACAAAGTATATCAAGTAGTTGGTCCTCATTCAACGCACACTTTTGTATCCACCCATCATTGCTCATCTTCCCAAGTTTGGAGAATCAAAGGTTCAAAAATATCAACCAATCCATCTTTTATTCCTAAAAACACTTCATCCACCCCTCCATACATGATATCCAATTCTTACATTGACCATGCATTGAAGCCACCCTTCATCATAAGGATTAAGAGGGCATCCTATTGCGATGTGAGCACAAAGATAGAGTTAACTCCGATATCAACAAGGTAGATCAGGAATCTCAAAATTTGTATTCAAGTGCACGTATCTTGGAAAAACAACTTCTTTAAGCAAGATATCAATTTCACATTATGACATAAACATATACATCGGCATCACCAAGTGGTTCAACATGAGCTTAAAATCTTTTAGAAAAAAAAAAAAAAACTAAAAAAAAATACAAAACAAAAAAAAGGATTGAAAATAATAAAGATAAAAATTGTCCTCTAGTGAAAACCACTACGATGGCACTTTGGACATGTACCATGATGAAAAACTGGAAAATAGGCATCATGTGTAGAATTGACCATTTACATGCACCACTTCAGGTGAATGCATCTCATCCCATCCATAATAAATCCAACATTCCACCCATCTTATCCTTAATAAATCCATTTATCCAACCCATTTCCATCTATCTACATTATCTTGAACTTGATAAAGTTTGGTGTACACTTTACACTTTCTTATGGTAAACATCTTGATATGATTCATTCTCATTGATCCTATCCTATCCCAATGTTATCTGAGCCATGAAGCATTATCCAATGAACCATTCCTTTATTTGAACACCTTATCTTATTGCAAGATAATCCATATCCATCCATCCATACACCTATCCAAGCATCCACCAATGTCATTCCATACATTGCTAGAACACTAGGGGAAAATATTTACATCTTTCTTTGGGAATAAATATTGATCTATATCTTCCATCTTATGTGGCAATCTACACATTGGTAAACATGAAATCAAATTGGTCAAACCACTTGCGAGCAAGAATCCAAATCATTATCCCATGGCATATTTTCATGAGAAGATGTTCCTTATCAAGTTTCATCTTTAATCGAGCATCAATTCAAACAATCAATATCAATTGCATCTAATTTGCACTTCAAACATCACATCAAATCATTCAAAAAAATTTGGTTCCAAATCAAGCTTCAAAATCCTAATCAATCAAATCCAATCAATGCATCATCTTCTCGGGATATCCTTCCTAGTCCTTGTGTTGCTTAACACTATCCTTGCATTTTTTTGTATCCTCAACACTGTTATCATCAACAATCCATCAATCAAATCCAATCAATCCCTCATCATCTTGGTATATCCATCCTAATCCTCATGTTGCTTAAACACTATCCTTCCATTGTTGTGTATCCTCAACAATGTTATCATCATCAATCCATCGATCCAATCAATCAACCCTAGCTTGTTTTTCAACAAAATCCCAAAACAAATCACTGATATCATCACACATGTTCATATCCAAATCGTCAAAATCATGCAAAAAATCCAAAAACATCAAAACATTGAAAAATCTAGAAACATTGAAACATCAAAAAATCTAAAAACATTCAAAGAACCAAGAAAATCCAAAAACATCCAAAATCATATCAAAAAACCAAAAAAAAATCATAAAATCTCATAAAACGTAAAAAAAATGGTATCTAAACTATGTCATCTTTGAGCTCAAACAAAGTCAAGGCTAATCTTTGATTAGCCCCCAAGACACAAAATCCAAAAACATTCATAAAATCTCATAAAACGTAAAAAACATGGTATTCGAACGATGCCCTCTCTAAGCTTAAATGTAGGCAAGGCTAATCTTTGATCAGCCCCCAAGACACAAATTCCAAAAAGAAAAAAACATTCACAAAACACAAAATCCAAAAACATTCATAAAATCTCATAAAACACAAAAACATTGGATAATTTGAAAATCAAAACATTTGTAAAACATCTCGAAAAAACCCAAAAATAGCCTCAAAACTTTGCAAAACATCCTCAAAACTTTGCAAAACATCAAAAACATCCAAATATTTGAAACACTCCATCCATCTCAATTCACTTCACTTGTAATAATCAATCATCCATAATAAAAAAATTGTCACCTTCATCCTTTGGCAAAACAAATAGAAAACAAGTACAACAATCAACAAAAGAAAAATTCAAATGCAAAATCAAAATCAAAGCAACAAACTTTTAAAATGCAGAATCAAACTCTTGATTATTCACAAAAATGTCAATCAACCTTATATCAATAACCTTATCCTAAACAAAAAAAACTTGCCACAATCCACTAACATGTCCTAGGATGCATCCTTCCTACAATGGGCATTATCTTTGGCAAATCACTTTGGATACTTATCCTAAACAAAACAAATCCCCTTGGTTGGAGGTATGAATAACATTGGATTGTTTGTGTTCTTAATCTTTTCTTTTGACTTATCTTATTGCGCTCATTCCCATGACCTCTCAATGATGTCTAATCAAAACGATTTAGAGAGAAAGTAATGGTGCTTTGATCATTATCTATCATTTGTTGTGTTTGTTGGGTGTTCTTGTAATATAACCTTGGTGAATACTTTCTTTGTTAGGTATGTATGGAGGGTGTTTTGGGCAGCTTGTTGACTATTGCATTGATAGGTTATACCTTTCTGAGTTTTGGTCTGAGATGTTTGAAACTTCTGAAGTGCATCCTAGCAAGGTTTCTATATGTCAGGTGTGAACAAAAATACACCTATTTGATTGTAAAGTCAAAGTCCATCGCACTAGGTACAACACCACCTTAGTTCTTTATACCTTGATGCATCATATCTATGTGTGTTATCAAACATAAGGTAAATAGCCCTTTTAAAATCCCAATTCCTGATAAGTGAATCATCATCATCATCATCACTCATCATAATCTCTAATAAAGTCTTAATGATCATGGACTTGTTGAATCCTCTCTTTCACCATCTCATTTCTTCTTATTCTTCTATCTTTACTAATATTTTTATCCAAGAATCGAATCTCTATGTTATATCAAAATATATATGAGGCTATCCATGGCTAATGATTGTCTATATATCATAAAATTTGTCTACATCAAACATTTGAGCTTTCTAGTCCTCTATGAGCTAAATTGACCTTGAATCTTTATCACGAGATCACCCAAATATCCAATTTTTCATCTGATCTCTTGAGGGGGTAGTATACCAGCATAATTCTCTAGTTGAGGAAATAGTGAGGCATCTGAGAGAATCGATTTTTTTTTAAATTTTGATCTTGGCAGTTTATTCTTTGAACTAACATAACAGGTACATTGATTCAAAGAGGGGAAAAATGTAGACACGTAAAATATAATGATTGATCATTTACACCTAATATTGATTTTACTAATGCCAATTCATCCTAAATCATCTCCTTTGCTAACCATTTAATCGAATAATCTTTATTTGATTAAATTCATCACATTTCATCTTAAATAAATAATTTTTATCTGATTAAGTCATCATCTCCTATTAATTAAATAAATCACTTTCTTTAATATCCTATAGTCCTTTTAATTAAATAATTCATTTTATTTAATTAATCTCTAAAGTCATCGCATTTAAATTAAATAAATTTATTTTTATTTGGGGTATGTGCAGGATCATCATGGAAAAAACAGGCCCTTAAGTGGCAAAAAAATTAGAAAAATCAGAGTTAGGAAACTTGACATAAAAATTTGAATAAGTTATCTATATTATTTCAAAAATATGTAAGAATAGAATCTGTAGAATATTGAATGTAGTTTCTAAACTCCTAGGTTTTTTTTAAAAGATCTATTTGGTGAAAATTTGAAATTTCAATGTAGTGGTACTTAAATTTCAAGGAAAAAATAAGAAGTAGGTGTTTTTCGACCACCCTAACCACAATAAAATGATAATATTATTTTATAAGATTTTAGATATAAGTAGAGGACTCATGACTCAATGTGATGCATATTTTTTTGTAATTTTTTTTCAAGTAAATAATTAATTATGAATTTTTTATTACAAATTTTTTAAAAATATAAAAATTTGTATGTTTGACCACCTTAACTTTGTCAAAACTTCATAAAATTCATTTTTTTCTCTTTTTAATTCTATAGTATGCGAAGCATAGAATGTGACACATGTTTTGGATTCAAAAAATGTGATACCGTTTGAAATCTATAGATGTTTTTCAATCAGCCTACCAATCAGTACTTTAGTCATAATTTGAATAGAAAATGAATAATAATTAATTATTAAATTCAAAGTAAAGCATAATTTATATTGGTGGAAAGTTGAGAATCTCCTTTAAAAACCCTTTTCATTTCATCAATTTTGGGTAAAAAAATAGTCATCAGCCACATACCCATCATATTGCCACTTTTTGGCCCATCATGATCCTGCACATACCCTTTGATTTAAAACTAACCTCATCCTCTTTAATTAAATAAATCAAACTTTATTTAATTAATTCTAAAATCATTATTCCTCTCATTTTGATTTATTTAAATCCTAAAATCTAAAATCAAACTATTAAATCAGCTAATCTCCTCTTAAATTAATCAAATCTTGATTAATCCTAATCTTAATCCATCAAATCCTCTAGCTTTTGCAACTTGCTCATGAAAATCAATTTAATTAATTTATAAATCCTCCATTTTCATTCAAAAAGGCATCCAAGTAGGAATATTTCTCCAATTTGAAAATCTCCCCACATAAAGGACTTGTACTCTCCAACAAGGCATTAAAAGCCTCTTACATGTACTTTTCCTTGAGCTTGTAGACACCGAAATCCGGTTATTAGCCTGCGACTTCTATATTCTTCATAATTCTTATTCTTCATGGTCATGATTAAATAATGTCAATTATTTAATTAATTCATCTTTTATTAATTCTTCTATTAATTAAATAATCTTAAATATTTAATTAATTCATACTTTTCTTTATTCTATCTAATTAATTAAATAAACGCTTCTTATTTAATTGTCTTACCAATTAACCTTATTCTTCCAGTTAAATTAAATAAATTATTATTTAATTTACTCTTTATCATATTTCAACTATAATTAAATAAATTCATAATTTATTTAATTATTCATTTAAATCCTCGTCACTTAATTAAATAAATCTTATTTATTTAATTATCCTTCGAATATCGAGTCTTGAATTAAATAAATTATTTAATTCATTAATTCTATTTTAACACATTCTTCTATATTTTAGATAATTATGTGAATTATCTAAGTATTCACTTTTACTCAACTCGACATCTATTTTAATCGTTCAGTTAACTATTGATTTAATGTCTGAGTGGCGTCTTCGAGTAATCTCTTCGTCTAACCATTCAATCATCCACTTCTAACTCAATTGCGTGTACATGCGGATTAATTAAATATTCTTATTTAATTAATTAAGTGTTGTGCGTGCATTCGAACAGAGAGTTGCTTTAATCAATCTTTATCTTTGTCATGCAAAGATATTTCTTATATTTTCGAATGCCGAACTGAAGATTAAACCATTTATTTAATCTTTAATTCTATTTCTAATTCGAATCACTTATGTCAATTCTATTAGTTATCTGAATGCATGTCTAATCAGTCAATCTCAACCGTCTGTTGATCTTTCAATCTTGACCTGTCATTCGAATAATCAATTTTCTATAAATTGATTTGTCATTCTTTATTACAATCTCTCTCGCGAATTTGATAACTTTTGAGAGCACTTTTGTCTTGAATCTTCGATATTTTGCTAATCACTATCTTAGGCTATACTTGCATGAATTACTTGAAAATCTGAGGGCAATTATACCATACAAGCGAAATGGAGAAGGACAATCGAGATAATTCATGGAAATACGTTTGAAAATTGGTGAGATTGTTCTAGTTTTAATTACGTTTTACTTTCCCATGTTCTTTGTTGCTTAATGTATGAATTTGCATGTTAGATTTTAGTATTCTATGCATGTGTGCTTCTAATGATCTAATCTTCCTTGTTGTCTATTGTGCAAAAGGCTTGTTTCATTTTTAGGCGTTACATTTTGGTGAACCCGACGTGAAGACACCATCTTCGCGAATCCGTAGATCTTTTAATTTTTGATTTTGCAGATTTTTCGTACGGAACGACGCATGTGAAGTTTCTGCACCACAATTGATTTTCTGAACTGCATGTGAAGTTTCTGCACCGCAATTGATTTTTCGGAACCGCATGTGAAGTTTTTGAACCGCAATTGAGTTTATGAACCGCATCTGACAGAGAAACAACGCATCTGGCAATTCTTGAATCACAAGTGATATCCCGAGCTGCAACTAAAAAAGAAACAACGCATCTGACTGGTAACAAAATGATGCAATTGACTAGTAAAATTTTATTTATGCTTTTGGCAATCTGGAATTTTCAATTGATTTTTGTGTTACTGATATTTGATTTTCAGCGTGTGGCCATTTGGAGTTAACAAGCTTTTGTAGGATGATTGACGAAGACAATATTGAAAAATTACTAATGATATCTTCTGCAGGATGCTTGTCGAAGACCCTAGTTAAATTTTGAAATAGATTGTTTGGTAGCGTAGAAAATCTTTTGTTTGGATTAAAATTAACAAGTGTCTATTGTGTTTGGTGCGAAAGCACAAGTCTAGTTACCCTTATGATTTGGTTTATCGAAGTATCCTCTCTCCTTGCGCATCCGTGCGATCCTGGGTGTAAGAGAAATGGTTACCAACTCTAGAACTTGGGCCTGTTCTGGTGGGAAAAAGTACTCACCCTAGAACGACTCAGACCGGTAGCACCCTGAACCCGAGGGACTTCCAGCCGGTATACAAAAGTGGGTTCTTGGGGAAACCCCAAGAATCACGAGTGTGGTTCCGACAAGATGGATCTGAAAGGGGAATCGCACCGTATGGATCACACCCCACGAATGGAATGCCCGAATTAAATACCCTTTGTTGTAGAGACCAACCTATTTGTGGCCATTGCTTGGTATTAGTGCAGGGTATAGTATCATGCCCGAAGATTACTCACTACTAATCCCCTTGAGTAGAGATAGCGGTTCTTGGGAAGTCACTGCCCAAAGAATTCAGAATTGGTGTGCTCGAAAGACGTTAATGAGCCGTGGAGGGGAGCCAATGCCATCAAATTCCTAAGCTATCCGCTCTCAAGAAGGAAAGGTGTTCATCACCAATCTGGGGTATAACTGGTGGGCTATACCAAGTATACAAACCCTAGGCCTTTGGCCTATTAGGATGTGCTTGTCTGTTATCACTTTAAATGTTCTTTGAGTCCAAAATTGAAACTGAAAACACTTTGTCTTAGGATTGTCTTTGATTGTCAGAATTTGATCACGGAAAACGGAGTCAGTTTAAATTTTGTCACTAAAAATTCACAGAGAGTCACAATTGTTCACTAGAAACACGCATCTAATTTTTAGAGTCGCATCTGTTAATTTTGAGTTGCATCTGTAATTTCTGAGTCGCATCTGTAATTTCTGAGTCGCATCTGTCAGTTTGGCTCGCAGTTGATTTATAAAGGTCGCATCTCTTAAATTTGAGTCGCATCTGTTATTTTGGCTCGCATCTATTCTGAAAACACCGCATGAGTTGTATTCTGAGTCGCATCTGTCAGTTTGAGTCACATCTGGTAATCTTGAGTCGCATCTGTCAGTTTGGACCACAACTGTTAAATTTGAAACGCATCTGTCTGATTACCAGAATAACCAAAATTCATAGTCACTGTCCAGTTAGCAGGGTTATGCTAGTTTCAGTGGTCTTCATACAAACAGTCTTTGAAACAGAAACCTAAAATGATTTGCTCAATTTTGCATCCTTTAGGTTCATTTAGTCATTACCATAGTTGTCTTCAGTTAGAGTTTGTCTTCATCTTAAGGTTCATATTACTTTGCATTAGACTTTTAGAGAGGTCACTTTTACAAACTTTAGGAGTAGTCCACCATCTATACTCTAGAAAGGTCATAGTGTCAACAAAATCTGTCATTGAACCTAGTCTTATCATCATATACTTTGTCCTACAGAGAGTCGTCCTAGCTCATCAGTCTAGTTAGGAAACTCGACTTGTCTTTGATACTTGTCCTACATTGGTTCCTTGACTTATCTATTGACACCTTGGTTTGACTTTAGGTAGTTGGTCCCTTCACCTTGGGTTTATAGAATTGATCATTTTAGGGTCTCACTTAGACTTCTTCCACCTTTAGAGTCTAGACTAGTATCATCATAGGACACCCCTTTATTTTGCACCTAGAAAATCTAAAAAAACATAGATTACGTTGCATACCTTAGACTTAAGTCACTCTTTTCATTGTCATACCTTAGACCTCATATCACATACCTTAGTCATACTCCATATTTCATCATAGCCTCATCACCATGTCTACAATTTACCTTGATATGCGTGCTAGTCAAGTTGAATACCAGTTACTCCATAATGGTCAATTCCAACAAGCCCTAGACTTCAAAAGATAATATATCCAATCCAAATGCCAATCAAAGTTAACCCATGGTCAACTACCTACATACCCTTCCTACCAACAATCCATAATTCCTAGTCCTCCATCCATCTACCCTCATTATCAAGAGTCCCTCAGCATAATCCATGCCATGAATCCACAACAAACGTCCACTTATCACCCTTATCCTAACCTTGACAAGGGAAACCAACCTTCCACTAATCCCTTCCAAGCCTCCATATCCTACCCTAGTCCTTCATCCAATAATTCCTTCCAAGCCTCCATGTCCTATCCTAGTTCTTCATCCACTAATCCCTTCCAAGCCACTCCATCTCACTCTACATTTAGTCATGAAAATACATCTATTCATGGTCTCCAAAGTCACATCCCATCTACTAAACTTAAGGATACATGTCAAATGGAAAGTCCAAAGCATGACTTCATGGCTTCACCTTCATGTCAAGATCAAAGTAGTCTATCCCACGACCCTATCTTTAAGTCCATCCAAGAAGTCCTAGATAATCATGGCATCCAAAATACACCTATCCTTGATCAAGATTCCATTTCCAACCATATCATTCAAGACAAACCCATCTTTGATCAAGAAACTACTATTGAGCAAGAAGTCCAAAATGATCCACTCCTTGAACTTTATGCCATTCATGATCAAACATTTGAAGACGACCCTATCCAAGTATCAAATGCATCCATTTCCAAAAATGAGACACTTGCCTCCTTTGAAAACATAGATGATATTCCTCTAGAACGAGAGTCTCCTACTCTGGACATATTTGCAAATGATCAACCTATAGCTGAGTTCATTGGACTCTATGACAATGACCATAAAGACGGTTTCAACATCAACTTGGAAGCACCAGTAGAATCATCTGAGTTTGATATGTCACAAAATCACACCCAAGATATCCAACATGTCAATGAAGCTATGACATCCTATCAACTAGGATCATCCACTTTTATCAAATCAGGCTTTCTTGTAGAGGAGAAGATTCCAAGTAACAGTTTCCACAAACACAATGATGGGTTAGCATCTTGCTTCCAAAATGAAAAATACCCCATTGCAAACAGAATCTGTTAGAGCATGCAGTATCAAGGAAAAGGATTAGGCATACACGAGCAAGGAATTCTAGAACCAATACAGTTTCAAGAAAATCCTAGGCATCAAGGTCTTGGTTATCCTTCAGTCAGCAAATCTAATGATGTTAATGGTATTTCCTCGATATTGGGGGCAACTTTATCTTATACAAACATCAAAATGGAGGCCATGAGTAGTTCTTATCATAAGGTTGTTGCCAACACTCCTTCCATCCATACCATAAATTGTCATTCCAACATGAATAAACCTTCCATTTGGAACCAAAAAAAACAAAATTCTTACAAATTCAAAGTTCAAAATCAAATATCAAAGGCCATTGAATCAATAAAAAATCCAAGTGGACAAATAAAGTTAAAATGGATCCCAAAGAAAAATGGATCAAGCAAAGAAAATAGTTCAAAAGTAAAAGTCAATCGAAATGTGGAGCCACAAGAAAAGATGACTCCCACATATAATAAATGTCCACCTCCTTCAAAATGGTCATCATACAAGGCATATAAAAGTCATGGTTCCAAATATTATCCCAATTTGAAACCCAGTCTCCATCATCCATCACCCCAAGTTTGGCAAAGGAAAATTCCTACATCTAAATTGCCAAATGTGTCTACCATCATCCATCATAATCCTACATCTCGCCTAAAGTCTAAAATTCCTACGTCACAAATCCATCGCATCTTGGCAGCAACTCTTTATTGTAAGGACTCCCATGGCACTCTATCGCGATGTGCGTATTTTGATAAGGCCAACTCTAGTGTCAATAAGGATTACAATGACATCAATCAATTGTATGCAAGTGCTATGATCCTAACAAGGCAACTACTTCATTAAGGTCATTATTGGCATATCATGGCACCGGTCTCTACATCAGCACCATCAATGGATTCAGCACAATCAGTGATCATCTAAAGCATCAAGGCCATCCAAAAAAAATAAAAAATAAAAATAAAAAATAAAAAATAAAAAATAAAAAATAAAATCGTTATCAAGGTGAAAACCTGGCAAATAGGCATCTTGGTAACACCAAAAAAATTAGTTAATATGGAAAATAGTAAAGACAAATCAATCGTCCAATGGTGAAAACCACTTTGGTGGTGCTTTGGATAGGTACCATGGTGAAAACCTGGCAAACAGGCGCTATGTGTACTCAACTCTGCTCCTTTGTCTACTATTATTCTAATCTATCTTGTATATACACCACTTCCCTGTACATAGCACACTTCATTATACATAGTCCCTTATCCCTGTACATAGCCCACATTCGTGTACATAGTCCACTATCCTGTATATATCTTTTACCTTTTGTGTCCATCACTTGTATATATCAGTCCTAATAAGTGGTAGTATTTTCCATAGCTTGGAATGATTGACATCGAGAGCATTTCATATCCCCCATCTTACTCTATTCATAGTCAGTTGGTCTTATACTCGACTGGGGGCAGACACTTGACCTGCATCACATTGGTTCTTACATTGGCTGTGTTGAAGACGTTCCACCATGAAAATCCACAAAAACATTGCAAAATGACCTGAGAAAACACAAAAACATCAAAAAACTTCAAAAAGACAAAAAAAAAAATCAAAACATTTCAAAAATCCAAAAACAGTCGAGTCAGTCGCACTTGTCAGTCTTTGTCTTTGTCGAACTACGTTGCCTCTGCGATTGGACGTAGGCAAGGCCATCTGCCGATGTGCCCCGAGGCATTAGGTCAGTCCGTTTAGGTTTGTCTGTACAAAGTCATGTGTCAATCCATATGTCTATATGACAAGGTCATTGGTAGTGTCGAACTACGAGGCCTCTCGTGTACAAGCGTAGGCAAGGCCATCACACGATGAGCCCACGAGGCTACACTAGGTCGTCCATTAGGTTCACATTCACTTTCACACCGCTCTTTTGTTTGTAGTCGCCTTTTTAGCCGATCAAGCTGAACTATGAGGCTTTTATGTATAACGTAGCAAGGCATCAATCAATGAGCCAAGGCCACACTAGGCCAGTCCTTTAGGGTTTGTCGTCACACAGTCAATTTTCCGTATATCATATCAAGTCATGCATCAATCTGGTGAACAAGTCAGCAATGTCTCTAAGTCAAATCAAACAACTTGCCAAACAAAACAATTCAAACGGATCAACCAACCGTTCAAGCAGATGTGTCCTTCTTGGAAACAGACGTTATCAAAACAATCAACTTGGTGTCTTGTCGATGTGTCCTTCTGCATAATCGACAAAGGTCAAACAATCAAACATAGCCTTACAAGGTTATCACATCAACGGATCCGACTCAATGTCTTATACGATACATGTCTTTCTGAAACCAGGCTTTGTCATGCCTTATACGATAGTCATAACATCGAAACCAGACTCAAAGTCTTATCCGGTATGTGTATCTCCTGCAAATCAGGCTCTACCAATCAAACAAATCAAACAAACAAATCATGTTTTGGCAAATATTTTCATTGGCTTTTTGACTTTATGGCTTATTTCTTTTATCATTTATCTTGAATTGATGACTAGGATTCATGTTACTAGCTTTCTCAATGATGTCCCATGAAGGATTTAGAGAAGCAACGACGTATCAGAATTCTATTTTCTTTGACTGCTGTCTGTCGATTGTCTTTTAAATTTGATTTTGAGTCATGTTACTAGTTTCCTCAAGGATGTCCCATGAAGGATTTAGAGGAGCGATGACGTCTCATGACCTATCTTTTCTTTTGTTTGCTGTCTATGGTTTGTCTCGACAAAAAGACTGGGGCAACTTGTGTCCTTAGTATGAGTTAGTGACAATCCTTGTCTGCGACTGTCTGTTTTTAGCAAGTGGATGACCTTGCACACCTTGATTTATGTCATATCCTGGTGTTTGTCTCCATTTGTATTAGTCCTCGCCCAATGATGATAAAGTGCAATACCTTTTGTGATACGGTAAAATATCGAAGATTCCTAACACTAACATTTATCTTCTGTCTTTTCATTCTTTGTCAATCTTCCATTCCGCATTAACAATTCTTCTTTCTTGCATTATGACAGAGTCCTGTGACACAAAATGGTATACATCATCCTGCATCAACATACATGTTAGAAACATACATATATATAGGCATATGTCACATTTAGATTATCATGGCATAATAGACAATAATCATCATTTAACATTGCATATCATAAGTAATAACTTGTAAATACATACATCATATTACATTTGTATAGCATCACATGTCATTATACATACAACATCACATTGCATCTCATAATCATATAGAATCATATGTCATATAGAATCAAATTTATCGCATTAGTTGCATAAACAACATAAAGTACATACAACCATCCATCACATAGGCATATCATATAAACATCACATGTATAAATCAAGACTGCATAATCAATAAATAGACAATGCATATCATAAGAATCGCCACCAAAATCATATATACATATCGCTCATATGTGTCACATCACAATGTCATAATGTATCATAAATACATGGAAGCCCGCAGGCTATCGGATCAAAATACAATGTCTCAAATGGACCTCAAAACTGTATCTCTATCCTGAACTGCCACTGCCATCATGTTGGGAGTGTGTAGGAGACTGATGCTGGGAACCTGCTAATCTCGGAGCTATGGGAGGTCTGTCATATGGCCCTGCTCTGCGTGGCTAATCCACTCCCTCTGTGCTCACTGTCCGTGTGTGGGTCCTGGTCTGAGACCTACTACTTTGTGCTGCTGAAAAGCTGGGAGCCTGTCTCTCTAAGGGAACCTCTGCCTCATACAAGTCTCGGTAGTATCTCTCCCTCTCGCCGGCTCTGACCAACTCTCTGGAAAATGCTGCTGACGGTCCTGTACATAATGTCCTGAGCTCTGTGAATCTCTGCTCAGTCTCCTACCGCCGGGCTATAGCCTGATCTCTCTCCATCAATGCTCTGTCTCTCTCTACCCTATAGGCATCTCTCTCTACCATCAACACCCTCATCTGCTCCTCCAAGGAGGCAACCTGGGCTCGTAATATATCAGTGTCGGGCACCTTTGCCTCTGTCTCATCCTAGCAGACCCTGTCTCACCCATCCTCCTCCTCATCCATCTCCTCCAAGATCTGATCCCTAATCTCTCTCTCGTGATCATCCTCCTCCTCATCATCCTCCTGGTAGGCACCTAGCAATCCAAGGGCATCAATCTCTACCTCCTCTCCCACTGCCTCCTCTCCAATAGCCTCCTCTGTACCTACCCCCTCGGCACCTATCTCTGCCTCTGTTGGGATGTTAGGGATGTCTGGGATAACTGCCTCACCTGGCTGCTCCTCCTCGCCGCCTATGGCCACATCTAGCATGGCCGCATCCTCCTCTCCTCCCCTCTCCTCACGGATCGGTGACAAGGCTGCTCCTCGTCCTCATCGACCACGCCTCCCTCTCCTACCTTCACGTCGGCCACCTCTGCCATCATCCCCACCATCACCTCGGCCTCCTTTGCCTCCTCGACCACCTCCTCTGCCGCGTCTACCTCTGGGACCTCTAACTCGGCGCTCTAGCATGCCCACTAGCATCTCACCCCATCCCACAGGGAATCCATGACCTCGGCGATCAGGCAGTACAATACCACCTATCAGTGTCGCTACTAGACAGTCTAACTGTCTATATCTCTGGGCTAGTACAATACCACCTATCAGCATGGGGGTAATACCTACACATCTTAGATATACCCCTCTGGGTATCATAGACCACCCGTGTCCCTCTAATCGGTAGCCTCAAAATCCTATACACATCCTCCAAAGTCACCGTGGCCTCTCCAGTCAGAAGGTGGAAGGAAGACGTCTCCGAGTGCCACCGCTCGCAAAGTGTTGTTAGTAAACCTTGATTTGCCCTAATCTGGGGCATATCGGTCACGTGCAACAAACCCAAATGCCATAGAGTCCGTCGCTCGGCCAGCCGTAGGCTGTCTCTGAATCAAAATGTCGTGGGTCTCGACTCACGTGTGTAGATAGGGTCAAGAACAACCTGCAACACCATGCCTCATGTTAGCCTGAATCATCTACCCTAGTGAAAAATGAATGTTTTGACATAAAATGCAAATGCGTCATTATTTTGCAGATGTGTCACCTTTTTAACACATGCGTCGCTTTTATACAAATGCGGTTCACAAATTACATATGCGTCATGATTAATCAAATGCGGCTGATAATCATCACATGCGTCGTAAAAATGACATTTGCGGTGCAAAATGACAAGTGCGTGTCTGCATATTCTAATGCATCGCTAAACATGCAAGTGCGTTGCAAAATTCCAATTGCATTTCAACATAAACAAATGCGTATATTAAAATGCACATGCGTAGCTAAATTTCAAATGCGTATCAAAATTATCAAATGTGTTACAAAATAAACACATGCAGTTATTTTTCTAAACTAGTCTAAATCATCGGCGTTAAATGCAAATGCGCTTTTCGCAAGGTATGCGTTTCAGGCATACAGATGCGGTGCAAATTAAAATGCGACCATGACTAAAATGCAATAAATACCTTAAAATGCGCGCAAAACAAAAAATTTTCAAAAGACAAGTTTTAAATCATGGGCCCGCGCCGGGTCTCCTGGAACGATCCCGACCCTATAGGCACGATGATGGGGGAGAACGAGACATCCTCACCGAAAGGAGCAAAATTTTGAATTCTAAGCTGGTGGTGTGAATAGTTTTTCACCCCAATTCCAATATATACCTAGGGCTTAGGTGGCATTTTCTTCCTACTGGCCGTGTAAACTTCCATTTTCTATCATCCCGTACCCGTCCCTCCCGTTTCCGAACCCAATTCCGTCAACTGCATTGCATTTCTGCCTATCTACTGGACTAATCGGGCGCATTTCCAAATTTTTCTAAACATTTCAAAAATTTGTCAATTTTCCCGAGGGGGCATACCTTCACCTGTTCTAATCCGGAGCTTGACTGGGGCATATTTTCATTGATTTTTCTTTGACACAACGCCTAAACGACATTGTATCAAAGAGGGGCAAATGTAGACACTGAAATTTGGTCTAGGCCTGCGGCTTCTATATTCTTCATAATTTTATTCTTCATGGTCATGATTAAATAATGTCAATTATTTAATTAATTCATCTTTTATTAATTCTTCTATTAATTAAATAATCTTAAATATTTAATTAATTCACACTTTTCTTTATTCTATCTAATTAATTAAATAAACGCTTCTTATTTAATTGGTTTCATTGAATTGAATCTTTTTATTCCCTTTTCCTAAAGAACAAACAAATCATGGCTTCAATTTTACTCTTATCATATTTCATCCATAATTAACAACCCATAATTTATTTAATTATTCATTTTAAACTCTTCGTTACTTAATTAAATAAATCTGTATTTATTTAATTATCCTTCTATCAGTCTTGAATTAAATAAATTATTTAATTCATTAATTCTATTTTAACACATTCTTCTATATTTTAGATAATTATGTGAATTATCTAAGTATTCACTTTTACTCAACTCGACATCTATTTTAATTGTTCAGTTAACTATTGATTTAATGTCTGAGTGGCGTCTTCAAGTAATCTCTTCGTCTAACCATTCAATCATCCACTTCTAACTCAATTGCGTGTACATGCAGATTAATTAAATATTCTTATTTAATTAATTAAGTGTTGTGCATGCATTCGAATAGAGAGTTGCTTTAATCAATCTTTATCTTTGTCATGCAAAGATATTTCTTATATTTTCGAATGTCGAACTGAAGATTAAACCATTTATTTAATCTTTAATTCTATTTCTAATTCGAATCACTTATGTCAATTCTATTAGTTATCTGAATGCATGTCTAATCAGTCAATCTCAACCATCTGTTGATCTTTCAATCTTGACCTGTCATTCGAATAATCAATTTTCTATAAATTGATTTGTCATTTTTCATTCCAATCTCTCTCGCGAATTTGATAACTTTTGGAGAGCACTTTTGTCTTGAATCTTCGATATTTTTCTAATCACTATCTTAGGCTATACTTGCATGAATTACTTGAAAATCTGAGGGAAATTATACCATATAAGCAAAATGGAGAAGGGAAATTGAGATAATTCATGGAAATACATTTGGAATTGGTGAGATTGTTCTAGTTTTAATCACGTTTTTACTTTCCCATGTTCTTTGTTGCTTAACGTATGAATTTGCATGTTAGATTTTAGTATTGTATGCATGTGTGCTTCTAACGATCTAATCTTCCTTGTTGTCTATTGTGCAAAGGCTTGTTTCATTTTCAGACGTTACAGAGCTAAGTGGCATTTAACTCTTCTTACATCCCCCCTAAACATGTCACTTCTTCAAATTCAAATTTCAAATGCATGCACATTGATCAAAATGTGCTCATCCTCCTTCCATTATCATCTTGACAAGTGGCACAATGCCATTGGTCCATCTTTAATCCCACACTCATCTTATTCTTAAATCCTCGATCCTTCTTTGTTATAAACAGAGGTCTCCTCTATTGCATTTGATCCTCCACAATCCATGTAAGATCACCATGCTCATTTGGGTCCACAATCTTAGGCATTTTCATCCACATTTCATCTTTCATAGCTAGGTTATGGAGGATTTTCATCAAAGATCATTAATCTTCATCAAAGATCATTAAAGCTTGCAAGGAATTGGGAAAGGGATATTTTCCACATCAAAATAGCACCAATTCCCCCATGGGATTCAGATTTTTTTTGCATTGAATAGGATTTGATAGCTTTTATTTTTGTTCTTCATGTTATTTCTTGTTCTTTGCATTTCAAATGAATCTTATGGGGAATGTTGTTTCTAACTTGCATATTGGACTAATAATGTGTTTGTTCAAGTCTAGGATCACCATTCATAGCAATGTTGACTAATTTCATCTAGTTTTCTACACATATAATTGTAGGACATATTTATGCAATTATTGTAAATGAAGACAATAAAGAGGGAATGAATTATTACTTGTTTCATTTCGTTGAGACCAAAAAGAAATTGGAGGCCCCAATTATAGATGGAGAAAACATCGAATACCCTATAGGCTTAGTGGTTGTTACTAGAACGTAGCTTATAAGGTACCCAAATAAGAGTGTTAATGTTTGGTTGTTTCAGGACTTTGACACACATTAGAAGATTCTTCATTACTCGAACCTTTTCATCTAATCTTATGTTCATTTGATCAAATATGGGGGTAGACCTTTGAAGAATACCTTGTGAAAGGTGTGTGAGTCTGACCATGAGGAAATACTTGACACAATAAAGAGTAGAGCATGTTAGGTCTCAAAATTGTAGGTTTTTAAACCATAAGAGGGTGTCAGTCTCTTAATACACTCTTTTTCCCACAAATGAGGTAAACAAGGCTGATTGCATCCTACTCTTTAGGCTCTTGTAGACCTAAGTGGGTGTACCTAAATAATAAGGAATATTTAAAGTTGGATGTTGTTCCTAGATTGAGCAATCTACTCACTATGGGACATGAGGGTGGAGTAGATGTAGAGCTTTGATGGTTGATTCCTATTGAAATTATTTGAAAATTCAAGAGTGTGAGTTGTATTTTGTTTATAATATCCTAGATATGACCAGTGCCTACTCCTATTGGGTGAATGGAGTGAATGAGTGGGTGGTGATTATGGAATTGAGACAGATTTGCAAGATAAGTAAACCTATTATTCAGCTGAACTTGAATTACTGGGCACTTGAGATGTGCAAGTTTGTTTATTACAGTGCTCTTCTTTAATAATCCCAATGATATGTCTTATCATTTCCTTAGTATCTTTTAGAATTCATTTCCAAACTATTTCTTCTCTCTTGATACTCTTCTTTTTCAATTGCTTATTTCTTGACTTCTACTTCATTACAAATATCTTTTTCTTTCTCAATGAGATACTATGCATCTGATTTGATCTATTCAACTCATTTTTTTAATCACTTTTCCTCTTGATCAATATAGAGGATTAAGGGTTTCCAGTGCATGGACAACTCTTGACAATCCTCTTAAAAATTTATCTTCCATGCATAGTAGTCTAGGAAATAAAAGGAACAAGAATTGCCAATACATGGACAATCTTGATATTCCTTCTTTTAAAATAAATATTTCCATGTACAGTAGTATAGGGTCATGTTCATCTCCATCTCCATTCATTCCATCTTGCTCACTAGTCCATCACCTTGAGTTTGGTCTACTCATCTAGAGATCGGGATCCTTGCAATGATCTCACAATCATTCATCCCCAGACGGAGCCACTGTTAGAACTGTAAAATTTTGAAAATTTCATGGCTGCACATACCCGTTAGTTCCCAAAAAATGCCCATACCATAAGCACATGAATCTGCTTTGCATAACAAATTTTCCCATATTTTATCATTTGGTCCCATAGAATTCACCTTTCCTTGAGTATTTCAATGTGTAAACCATATCAGTGTAACATGATGTAGGTCTCACCGATCCATAAAGCATTTTATACTAATATATGTCTTTCTATAGTCTATGGGCAAGACAATGGTCATCGATGTAAGTCATAATGAGGTTATTTGTGTCTTAGTAATCGTAGTGCAATTTTAGAGCACCAAAAAGGAATCTACAATATTCTCAACAAGTTTCCTAGAAAAGTAGATGTTGTTAGTAGTATAATGTCATTGGGGTGAGTTCGAGGAAGTATTGCTGGCCCACCATATCGCTATAATGGAATTGCATCGGCCAGGGGATGTAGCAAAATTCTTAGTCTCACTGATAATGAAATTCATCGGCCAGACTTGAGCCATTGATGTAATGTCCCAGAGCATTTGTTTGGTCTTGCCGATAAAGCTGAGGAATTTTTTCATCGTTGTCATCAAGATGAAGTCAGGGAGTCTTATCGACCCCCTATGTCATAGCGACAAGTGTTGCATTGGTAAGGACTTCGCCATATGTTTGATCATTGGCAAGACTGGCATCATCAGAGAGAAATAGGAATCTCATGTAGAATGAAGTTTCGTTGGCAAGAAACTATTGTCTCGGTGATTAGAATTGATGAAGAAAACATTCAGAAGGTAATATCTCGGCAAGACATAAAGTAAGTTGTGGAATGTTTTTCTGACCCCCTAAGTCATAGTGATAGTTTTCATTGGTGAGAGTCTCATCAATACACTCATGACTGAAGGAATAACTGTCAAGAAGACTCAAAGTGTTGGTGGGACTGCAGAACATCAAGGCATTATATAATTTGTGGTATTCAAGGAGACTTGGAGTGTCGGGGAAGTGGCAGGACGTCATAGCGGGTGTCTGATGGATGTTGGTAAAAGCTCGAATACAATAGATCTTTGAGTTTTGAATACGAAAGGACTCATCCTTTCAAATACTGATGTATAAATGTTCATTTTTGATTGTGGAATGAGAGGAAGCAGAGAGCAAGTAATAAGTACAGTAGCATACAAAATGTTTTATAATTTGAGATTATGATGCATGTCTAAAACAATGGAGATTTCAATTGAATTTATTTAATGTGATGACATTTTTTCTAGTTTCAGTTGTTTGTTGTGTTAATTAAAAGTATTGTTGAAGTTGTCTCCAAGGTTGATGTTTTCTAATTGTTTAAACTTATATATTAAGGATATTTTTCAGTTTATCAGTGCACACTTGTTGTATCTATATGATTGGATTAATTGGTTCTTTCAAAGAGAGATTAAGTCCTTTTAGTCAGTCATAGTAATTAGGAAATCTAATTTGGATCTTTAAGAAGAACTTAGTAGTCACATCCTTGCATGTTTATACCAGTTATAAACTTAAAATTGTATGTCAAACAATTTGAGTATCTACCAAAAAGAAGTTATTCATTTTAGATTATCATTTGACTCCGTACACCCAATAAGGCACTAGTATCTACCATTCCACTATTTAGTTTCATTCATTTTTTCATATGAACACATTAGATTTTAGCCTTGATATTGCTTATACAATTTGTACCAAAATAAAACTCATTTATCCACTCCTATTTTCCATTGTCAGTAAATCACTTTAAAGGAATATACATTGGTCAAGTCTACTTCATTGTTATAGGTACACCCACGTAGGTCTAGTAGCACCTGAAGAGTAGAAGGTCTAAATCATTTGGCCTTGTCTATTACCCTGAAATGTATCAAGAGATTGGGAACCTCTTGAGGTATTTTTCTTGCATTTTTTAGAGCTAACACAAGGGAGACTTTGAGGGGTAGACTTCCACCCCATTCTTGTCAAGTTTGTGGGTTGACTTGTACATATGACCCCACAAACACTTAGGAGGCTGGTGCACAGGATGCATCTGTAGTTACAGAGATGGTGATGGAAAATGACATTTTAAATGAGGCTTTGGGCATCAATACTCAAGTAAATGTTAGCATGTTCATTGAATTTAATTTATTGAATTTCATTTTTGAAATTCAAGATTAACTAATTTAGTTTAATGATTGTAATAAAATTTTATGATCACAATGTTGATACTAGATACACTAGCCCTCCACCTGTTTATTACTCCACTTCATCTACCACTGAGGTATGTAACTAGTAAGTAATTATAAATATTACATGTGAATAGCATTGTTATATGAATGGTATTATAATATCTTGTTTTGGATGTTGAATAGGCTAATATTGAAGGTTTTGTGGGAAAACCTCCATGTGCCAGTGGACTTGTACAAACCTTCATGTAGGTAATTGAACAAAGAGTTTAAATAATGAATTGTATGTAATAGATTTGTATAGTTTATATTCATATCGTTGATTACATTGCATTGCACATCTTTCAAACTCAAGGCATACTTCACATTGCATAACTAATAGCTAGATGTTGATAGATGGAATTTTTTAATTACAATATAGTTGTTTAGAAATTCAACATAAGCAATGATGCAATTACTTCACATAGCATAAGTAATAACTAGGAGAAAATACCAACTCATTTTCTTGTCAAGGCATTCCATTAGACCACTTTTTATTGAGGCATTTTTTCAAATAGTTCACTGCCTTTTCTATGATATGGATGCTTGGAAATAGACTATGAAAAAATAATAGTAAGCAATAGCATAGATAACACAATGAGTTGTTTAAAAAAATGTCTCAAAGAAATGTGGTCTCATGGTGATGTCCATCACCATGAGACCCGATTTCTTTGAGCACTTTTTCAAAAAAATCACTGTCTTTTCTATGCAACCACATTTTCCATACATGTCTACCAAATAATTTTATCAAATAGTTCACTTCCTTGCTGCTATGGCTAAAAGCCTAAAATAGGCGCTTCCAACAAACTATGGATACTTGTAAAAATATATCAAAGCATAATAGTAAGCAATAACATAGACAAGGCAATGAGTAGTTTGAAAAAATGCCTCAAAGAAATGTGGTCTCATGGTGATGGAATACCATTCCATCACCATGAGACCACATTTCTTTGAGGAATTATTTCAAATAGCTCAACACCTTTTCTATGCTACCAAATTTTCCATACATGTCTACAAAAGGATTTTATCAAACTACTGGCTTGTTGATGTGGCTAAAAGCCCAAAATAGGTTCTTTCCAAGAAACTATGGATGCTTGCAAAAAATATATCAAAGCATAATAGTAAGCAATAACATAGACAAGGCAGTGAGTAGATTGAAAAAATGCCTCAAAGAAATGTGGTCTCATGGTGATGGAGTGCCATTCCATCGCCTTGAGACCACATTTACTTTCAAGGATTTTTTTTCAAATAGCTCACTGCCTTTTCTATGCTACCACATTTTCCATACATCTCTACCAAAGCATTTTATCAAACTACTTGAAATTCCTTGCTAATATGGCTAAAAGCCTAAAATAGGTGCTTTCTAAAAAACTATGGATACTTGGAAAAAATATATCAAATCATAATAGTAAGCAATAGCATAGAAAAATGAATGAGTAGTTTGAAAAAATGCCTCAAATAAATGAGGTTTCATGGTGATGGAATGCCATTCCATCACCATGAGACCACATTTCTTTGAGGCATTTTTTCAAATAGCTCACCACCTTTTCTATGCTTCAACATTTTCCATACATGTTTTCCAAATAATTTTATCAAAAAACTCACTTCCTTAATGCTATGGCTAAAAGCCTAAAATAGGTGTTTTCGAACAAACTATGGATGCTTGGAAAAAATCTATCAAAGTATAATAGTAAGCAATAGTATAGAAAAGGGAGTAAGTAGTTTCAAAAAATTCCTTGAAGAAATCCGGTCTCATGGTGATGGAATGTCATTCCATCACCATGAGACCGCATTTCTTTGAAGAATTTTTTCAAACAAATCACTGCCTTTCCTATGCTACCACATTTTCCATACATGTCTACCAAAGAATTTTATCAAACTACTCACTTCCTTGCTACTATGGCTAAAAGACTTAAAAAAGGTGCTTTCCAAAAATCTATGGATTGTTGGAAAAAATCCATCAAAGGATAATAGTAAGCAATAGCATAGACAAGGAAATGAGTATTTTTCAAAAATAACCTCGAAGAAATGTGGTATGATGGTGATGGAATGCCATTCCATCACCATGAGACTACATTTCTTTGAGGCATTTTTTCAAACAACTCATTGCCTTTTCTATGCTATCTCCTTTTCCATACATGTCTACCAAAGCTTTTTATCAAACTACTCACTTCCTTGCTACAATGGCTAAAAGCCTAAAAAAGGTATTTTCAACAAAATTATGGATGCTTGGAAAAATCCATCAAAGCATAATAGTAAGCAATAGCATAGACAAGGCAGTGAGTAGTTTCAAAAAATTCCTCGAAGAAATGTGGTCTCATGGTGATGGAATGCCATTCCATCACCATGAGACCACATTTCTTTGAAGCATTTTTTCAAACAGCTCATTTCCTTTTCTATGCTACCACATTTTCCATATATGTCTACCAAATAATTTTATCGAACTACTCACTTCCTTGCTACTATGGCTAAAATCCTTAAAAAGATGCTTTCCAACAAACTATGGATGCTTGGAAAAAAATTATCAAAGTGTAATAGTAAGAAATAGCGTAGACAAGGAAGTGATTATTTTGAAAATACCTAAAATAAATGTGGTCTCATGGTGATGGGATGTCATTCCATCACCATTATACCACATTTCTTTGAGGCATTTTTTCAAACAACTCGCTGCCTTTTCTATGCTACCACATTTTCCATATATTTCTACCAAAGCATCTTATCAAATTACTCACTTCCTTGTTGATATGGATAAAAGCCTAAAAAAGGTGCTTTCCAACAAATTATGGATGCTTGGAAAAATCTACCAAAGCATAATAGTAAGCAATAGCATAGACAAGGTAGTGAGTAGATTGAAAAAATGCCTTGAAGAAATGAGGTCTCATGGTGATGGAATGTCATTCCATCACCATGAGACCACATTTCTTTGAGGAGATTTTCAAAGAACTCACCACCTTTTCTATGCTACCACATTTTCCATACATGTCTACCAAAGCATTTTATAAAATAGTTCACTTCCTTGATGCTATGTCTAAAATCCTAAAATAGGTTTTTTTCAACAAATTAGGGGTGCTTGGAAAAAATCTATCAAAGAATAATAGTCAACAATAGCATAGACAAGGCAATGAGTAGTTTAAAAAAATTCCTTAAAGAATTGTGGTCTCATGGTGATAGAATTCCAATCCATCACCATGAGATCACATTTCTTTGAGGTATTTTTTCAAATAGCTCAACACCTTTTCTATGATACCAAATTTTCCATACATGTCTACCAAAGAATTTTATCAAACTGTTCACTTATATGACTATTATATATATATATTTTATACTTATATTGACATATATTGATTTATTCCTACATGGCTATTTGGTTAATACAACTACTTTTATCGATGGTGTCCATATTTGCATTATAAATCTATGGTTCAATAGATATGAGTTATATGTATTCAATTTTATACTTTACAACTTACATGTATACTTTGTGACTTATATGTATTCCAATGTATATATTTGTGACTTACGTGTTTTCATGTGTGTACCTTCTATTCATGCATATACTTTGTATTAAAGCATATACTATGTATTCATGGGTATAATTCAAGGCTTACATGTATTTGAGTACTTGTGCTTCACTTATTCACATGTATACTTATTAATTGGTTAGCCCTAGAATTTCTCATTGCTATCCTTCATTGTTTTTCCTAAATATTTATTGATTGATGCTAAACAACTTTATTAGTTGATGCTAAACAACTTCAATATTTCCAAAAATGATTCACCAATGATGTATCATTTACTTATGTGCTAATTCAATATGGAATCCAAGAAATAATTTAAAAGGGATAAAGATAGGAGGAGAGGGAAGATAGATATTTATAGTGTAACCTATTGTACTTTATCTATACAAACCTCTAATGCCTCTTGTATGCTTTGCTATTCTATTTTCTACTTTTCCTATCCCATTTTCATAGGTGGATCATCATTTCTCTCAATTTTTTTCCTTCTCCTATTGTAGGTCCTCACCTCCACTTGTGGTATTCTAAAATAAGCTTTAGTTTGTGGTGGGCACCCACTAAGTGGGCACCCACTAAGATTCAACTTCTTCTAGGATGTCTGATATGATTGTGAAGGAGTAGGAATATAGGTTGTAATATCTCATGTATCAACATATATTTCTACCTCTTCTTTGGGCTATTTTCAACTTCTACTTATGGTTGAGGCTCTAGTGCCAACACATATTTATACCTATTATTCATGATTCTCTTTAGCTAGGTCATAAGCCACCATTTGGGCTCATATTTCTATTAACCTATGATTAGGTTTAGCTATAAATATTTCAATTTTTTTCTAGAATCTTGAAAAATTTCCTCTTTACAATAACCATATTCTTGTAAGAGCAAGGAGGATAATTAAAAAATGTCCTACCCTTGCTATAATTAAGGATGATCATACAATATTTTAAGATTCATGTAGCCTTCTCATTTGTGATTAGAGCCATAATAGGAATAAGAAAGTTAGGTAAATAATAATAATAATAATAATAATAATAATAATAATAATAATAATAATAATAATAATCAATTCAATGTAAGTATGAGATCCACATAGTGATTAGATCATAACCCATTTGAGAATGAAAAGGTCTAGGATTTCCTCAACTATTTTGACACCCAAATGTTTTACCTCTTTCATGCAATCATATGCTTTTGGTGTGGAAAATTGAGACTTATCAACTGTCATGTGAATCTTTCTCTTTTTTTTTTTTTTGCGTGCCATCATAAGGGATCAAGCTGGTTGAACATAGCTCAGAGTCATTCAACATGTTTGGGTGTGAAAGAGGGTCATTATTAGCATAAACGTACCCATTCAAACATTTTGGAACAGTTCATTTGGTCGTACGAGTTGCAAAATGAAAGTTGTACCACTTTGCAACTTTACACTACTTGCATTTGACAACTTTTTCTTCAACTGAAAAGTCATCACCACAAGAAAATGCCTCCGAGATAGAAAAAACTGAGAGAAATTATTGTAGAGAGGCCCAACATGACCTCGTTGTCTTAAATGGATAGTTTGTATGCATCATAGTTTCCGAGTAGTAGCCCATCGAAGATTGTAGCCAATTTGCACTTTGGACTCTTAAGGGATCGAGTTGATTGAATGTGGATTAGACTAATTTGATGTGTTTGGGTGTGAAAGAGGAGTATTCCTAGTGTAAAAGTATCCATCTAGATGTGTTGGAATAGTTTGTTTGGTCACATGAGTTGTAGAATGAAAGTTGCACCACTTTGTAACTTTACACTGCTAGTATTTGACAACTTTTTCGTCAAGTAAAAAGTCATCACCAAGATAAAATTCCTCCAAGATAAAAAAAAACTAAGAGAGGTTATTGTAGATGGGTCCAACATAATCCTATAGCCTTAGATGAAATTTTTTTAAGCATTTTAGTTTCTAAGTAATAGCCCATTGAAGATTGCAACCATTTTGCACTTTGGACTCTTAATGGATCGATCTAATTGAAAGTAGCTCAGCGTTATTTGGCATGTTTAGGTGAGAAAGAGGATCATTTTTACCATAAACATACCCATTGGACATGTTGGAATAGTCCTTTTGGTCACACAAGTTGAGGAACAAAAGTTGCCTCATTTTGCAACTTTACACTACTTGCATTTGATAACGTTTTCCTCAAATGAAAATTCACCACCACAGGAAAACACCTTTGAGATAGAAAAAACTAAGATAGGTTATTTTAGAGGTGCCAAAAATGATTCCATAGCCTCAAATGGAGAGTTTTTAAGCATCATGGTTTTCAAGTAATAACCCGTCAAAGATTGTAGTCATTTTACACTTTGGACTCTTAAGAGATCGAGTCAGTTGAAGATAGCTCAGAGTGATTCGATGTGTTTTGGTGTGAAAGAGGAAAACACCTAGTTTAAATTTACCCATATAGACATGTTGGAATAGCCTATTTGGTAACATGAGTTACAGAACAAAAGTTGCACCACTTTGCAACTTTACACTACTTGCATTTGACACTTTTTCCATCAAATGAAAATTGTACACCACAAGAAAATGACTTTGAGATAACAAAAATTGAGAGAGGTTATTATAGAGGATCCCAACAAAAATATCTTGGCCTTAGACGAAGATTTTGTAAGAATTAAGGTTTATGAGTAATAGCTCATCAAAGATTGCATCCATTTTGCACTTTGGACTCTTAAGGGATCGAGTGTGTTGAACATAACTGAAAGTAATTTGGTGTGTTTTGGTGTGAAAGAGGACCATGCCTAGTGTAAACATACCCATCCAGATGTGTTGGAATAGTCCATTTGGTTGTACAAGTTGTAGAGTGAAAGTTGCACCACTTTGTAACTTTACACTGCTTGCATTTGATACTTTTTCCATCGAGTGAAAACTGGACACCATAGGAAAATGACTCCAAAATAACAAAAAACTAAGAGAGGTTATTGTAGAGGGTCCCTACATGATCTTGGTGTCTCAGAGGCAATTCCCATAAGTGACACAGTCTCTAGATAAAATTCTATCAAAGATTGTTTCCCTTTTCCAATTTGGACTCTTAAGGGATTATGCTATATGAATTAAAATGTTTGAGGGAAGAAATAAATTTCAAAATTTTAGTAAATATCATTACAAATGTTTGAGGGAAGCAATAAATATGTAGTAGGGAACTTTATCGCAAACTTATTTACAAATGTTTGAGGGAAGCCATGAATTTTTAGTTGGAAAATATGTGTGAAGAACTTGTGGGGTACTTGAGTTAATTCATTGAATGGCATCTAACATTACTTGTACATGTGATTATTTTTATGACATGTTGACATTATATTGTGACATTATGCATAAAATTTGTAACTTTAACTTCTTAAATGTTTTTGTGAATAGATGATATGTTATATTGATATTGATATATAACATTAGGTTGATTTGTTTTAATAAATGAAGTCTTTATAATAAGTTAGTCAAGTGGTGCTAGCTATAATAGGGAGATAATAAAAGAAGAAAAATAATGATTGGTAACCATCAATGGTTATTACACTCACTATATTAGTAATATGGTGTTTACAATAAAATGAGATTTATTTGGCAGTCCTAATTCTTATGCGTGTGCTACAATTGTCTAATATGCTTCATACACCAATATGACACCCAAGTGCTTGTACTTGTAGGCATAATACTTTCTCAAAACTATCAAGTGGTAATATAAAGTCATGAGAAAAAAATCAACCTATGTGAATTCCAACACCCCACTTAAATGAAATATTTAGTCAATGTGCCTCACTTTCATGCACACAAAATCAGCTTATAAGATTATCTTACAATAACTAAAATTAGGATTCAAAGATGCCTTAGGTACTCTATTCTCATATAACTTTTACAATGTCACTCATACATTCTAGATGCTCTTTTAATGTCTACATCATAGGTCCTCATGATGATGTCAACTTCAAATGAATAATTTGAAATTCCCTTGCTAAGTTTGGCACACACTTTTATAAGGTCTACGTCATGGGTGGTCATTATGAGGTTATCTTCAAATGAATAATTTAGTACCATCTGCTAGTCTTAGATTTTTCATATACTTTATAACTTCATTTTGGTTTAGTAGCTCCCACCTAAACAAAGAAAAAGGATTGTAAATATTAATAATCACATGTAATCACATAATCAATTCAAGTAAACATGTCATATGTCAATAATCTAAAACTTGTGTGCTAAATTATGCAATATCTTATAACTTACCACTAATCAGTCTAGTCCATTGAATATCTTAAAAAGTAAATTTTATATGAATATCAAGCATTCCTCCCATCTATCATGATTAAAATTTAGAGGGTGCTCGAAGTAATAAGGATTAACATGAATAGAATGTAACCAAGTTGTTACTTTCCAACCTTTTGGAAACTTGTAACCTGTTATAAAAACAATCCAATTTAATCTTCCACCTAGTTTACTAATCTATTGAGAATATCCTACATCAATTATGTTTTGCATATTTTTGAGAAAAAATGAAATACCACTGAACACTAAATCCTTTGCCATAGTTCTAAACATCAAGTGTGCTACATTTTCAAGTCTACTAACTTCATCAATCACTGGAATACATAATATAAAAATTAGATGATAACATTGGCATCACACAAATTACTACCCATACTCACAAATTAATAAGAACCAATGTGCATAACTACAAATTAATCCAATGAACCATCTAGGTATTCTCTGTTGGAGCCTAAAATTTCATGCAAATTTTTACAAAATTTTAGGTTCCCATGATGAAAAATTTGATTTCAACACTCAAAGTATAGTTGAAAAATCTACTCAAATGACCAACTTTGAAAAATCATAATTGGAAGCTCATTCTGTTTCACACAAAATCACCTTGCAAGCATGTTTATCTGACATATGTAAATGTGCATTCCTCATTTCAGCTTTGTATGATCAATTTTGACAAGGTTTCAAAACACCAAGTTGAAGGGTTCTACGAAGATTTGTTGTCTACATAGTAAAATCTGCCAAAAGGGATAAGTTTGGAGGGAAACATTTATAAAATAGAGTATTTTCATGATGAGCCAATGGGTTTCTTGAATTTTCCATATGTCAATCTACCTCCATGCTGATTTTTTAGGGTCATAGCATCTAATTTGGTATTTTTTCGAAGCCAAAACCAAATGGGTTTTACATAGTTTTGACATCTGCACTTTCAGAAAGTTGTCACAAAGGTCAACTTTGATGCTTGATATTTGGTGAAGGAAACAAAATGATGAAAAAACCTTTAGAAAATGTGTTCATTTTATCTAAATGAACTAATCTCCAGGATGGTAGCTTCTTAGAATTACATTTGATATTTTTACAAAATAGCAAGTTGGTGAGTTTTAATTGGGTTTGACAGAAGCAATTTTTAGAATGGGTTGAATGACCTACTTGGTTGTTAACAATTTTTAGTCCCAGTAATTTCATGACCAACTAGCCATTTGATGATAATACTCTCCTATCACAAATTTATAGCTTTTGGAGATCGTTTGATCATTTTTTCAAAGCAATTCTAGAGGCTACCTGGCTTGTTTTAAGCATAGTGCAAAATATCTAAAAATAAATATTGTTGATCACCCACTTCAGTTTGGAATGTATTTCAAACTTTTTGCAAGTGGTGAAATGAAAATTTTGAAGATTCTGAATTACCAATGAAAGAAAATAAATTTATAAGGTGGAGGATGTGTTGCAAATGAGTAATAATTCCTTTAAGGAATTACTTATAAAAATAATTAAAGACAACAATCACTGGAATTCTTGAGGAAATCATGGTAAACCTAATTGAAGAGGCTTCCCTTGTTCTAAATATACTCATTAAAAATGTTTATGCTATTATGGTTGGTGAGGAAGTTGAAATTACATTTGAAAACCTTGATCTATTTCGAGGTTTGAAGAGTTGAGATAAGGAAAAGAATTTGTCTACAAAAATGCTTTAGATATGTATGTATGTGTTGCAAATACATTCCACGCTAAATTGCGATCCATAAACTGATGGCATAAATAACTCTTCAGAAGGGTGCACCTCAGGTAGTCGTAAATGCACTTTGAAGTGAAGTAGCTCAAGAAATTCATGCTTTGATTACAACTCTTCTAAGAGTCTTCCAATAGACCCAATATAGAAAAATTTGGATGCTTTCCTGGGGAAAATTTTCTATTTATCCAAGCATCAAGAGTCCAATAGCATAGTATCTTGTGACGTAATGCTTGGGTTGGAAGAACATGAATTTAAAAAGATTTCAAATGAAATGAGTATGTATTTTATAAAGCAAAGGAGTTTTCAGTCGAACCTATTGTTTCAAGCATGTAGTAGCCCAACTATTTAACTGGTGACTTGCTGAAATGTATGGATAGAGACACAAAATATTGATGCCATGAAAGAGGATTTACAAAAGGGAAAATGATATAGTGGCTAGACAAGTAAACCTTGAAGCTTACAGAACAAGATCCCTTTGTTTTGTAGATGATTCTAAACTTATTAAAGACAAGACTTGATTGGGGGCTGCCATAAAAAGAAACACCAAAGACTTGAAACATAAAAGCGGATTAACATAATCATAAAAATTGGAGTGGAAAATAGTAGTAAGCATGTCCCGAGTTGAAGGAGAATTCAACCTATTGGCAGACCTTGCATAAAGATAATTAAGTTAGGGTGCGAGCCAGATCAAGTCATCATGTTGAATTGTTGTCACTTTAATTGAAGAGAACCCTAAGATCTACTGGATGAGAACTATGGGTCACAAGTAATATGCCTGTTGTTGGAAAGAGACACTACACAAGCCATTTGGTGTTTTCATTGATGGAAAACCTAGTCAGTAATCCCATCTGCAACTCAGTATTTGCTTATACTTGAAGTCAGATTGAAGATATGTGTTAACTGTCAAGCTAAAATAGGGCATCCAATAGAAAAGACTGACTAGATGAGTATAACATGTTGTGGATCTTGGAGGCATAATTGTTTAAGGTGTTTCATCTTTGAGATATGTTGTTTTGGGTCCTTACTATGTTTTGGCTAATATTTTTTGATCCACATTGATAAATTGTTTATTGATTTGGGCCAACAGTTTGTACATGTTTCATATTTTGTTAAAGCTGACATCTAGTTGTTCTAATTTCTAGTTGCAGATATATATAATCAATTATTCATATCATTTTGATATATGATGTGAAAGCTAGAAGGATTATAGATCAATTGTGTGCATTTTTACTTGAGCAAACAAAGATTGGTGATTTAGATTAAAGTAGACAGTGCTTCAAGAGTAGAATCAGACAGAATGTGAAGAATGTGGTCAATGTGCTTAACCAGAACAATAATCAAGCATTAACATATGCTATGTCATAGTTCATCCACTCCAATTGTCTACTGTAAGACAGTGAGTCTTCTTTTGGGTAGTAAGCCTTTTGTATTTGATCATGTGCCTAAATGCATGTGCATTCTATTGTAAACACTTATTTTGAGTATACTCATATTGTGGATTAACCTCCACCATGGTTTTTCCCCTAATAGGGTTTCCACGTAAAAATCCTTGTGCTATGGTGTTGTGGTTGATTTCCTTGTGTTATTGTATCATTCTTTTGGTTCAATACTATAAATGGTTTAAAGATCAAGTTAATAAAGTTAACTTTTGTAGAACATTGATTCACCCCCCCTCTCAGTGTTCCTTGTTTCCAATAATTGCTATCAGAGCCTAGTTCCTTGGAAGAAGTTTAATAGCTTGGGGAAGATTCAGGAAGGTGATTTAATGGATTCCAATAGTCTTCATCAATAAATTTGGGTGGTACTAGATGATCTTGATTAGTCCAAATCTAAAGTCTACGAATTGCATGCAAGCCTTATGAATGCTAAGAAATTCATTCAATCATTGAAAGATCAAATCAATAAGTACATGAAAAAGAGAAAGGAACTCTATGATCAGCTCAAGCAGAAAGAGAGTAAAAGCATGGAAGATGATCACATAAGTCAAGCCTTGAAGGAAAAGATAGAAGAAAGTGAAATGCTCACCAGAGATAATGTTGTCCTAAAACATGAGATGGAATCTATTCTGATGAGGATGACCAAGGAGATTGAAGAGAAAAAGAAGAATGAAGAGAATCTTAATCAGTCCTTGAAAGAAAGATCTGATGAATGAAAAAAAATTAATGATGGATTCAATCAACTAGAGCTTGAATTGCAACAATCCAGAAACAATGAAGAAGAGCTTCAAAGACAGATTGTTATTCTCAGGGATGGACTTTCTACTGCAAATGAATATAAGGAGAAGTTCAAGATTATCTCAGCTAAACTTGATGAATTGTTTCAAAGTCAAAAGATTGGAAGTGACAAGCAAGGTCTTGGATATGAGAGGAGAAAGCTTTGGATTTGGTTAAAGGAAATTTAGCCTAGAAAATTAGATGAGCAAAGCTAGAAGGAATTCAGTAAGACAACCAAATGCTTTAAAGTTCAATGGATATACTTTTGTTTGCAGTAAATTTGGTCATATGGATGCTCTATGTAGAAGTAGAATGAGTCCAAGTGGTCCATCATTCTCCAGTCAGTTTTTCAATTGCAATAAGTATGGTCATAAGTCAATTGAATGCAAAAATATGACAAAAAGATTTTTCAATAGAAATGTCAGATGTTATGCCTACAATAGATTTGGCCATACTTCTAACCAGTGTAGATCAAGAGAAAATCAATAGAATAACTAGTTTGGACAAAGAAATGTCATGTGCTATAATTGTAACAAATCCAGTCACATTGAAAGAATCTATAGAAGCAGGAAGGGTCTGGTAAACAAAGGGAAAATATGCAAGAGGATGATAAGGGAAAAGGAAAAGTTATTGTGGATGAGATCAGGAATCAAATGAAAAAAAATGGGTGAAGAAGAGTGTTTCTTATGCAGGAAATGAATCTGCACCAAAATATGGTGCTGGAAATTCCTCTGGGAATTAGTTTAAGGCCTCTTGCCTAGGGGGAGCTCTCAAGAAAATATTTTACCCCTTGCCAATAGTTGGTAGAAAAATGTGGAAAATTGCAACGATTGCATTAATTATCTATAGATGCTTTGGGAACACTTGTGGAGGAAATTTATGCAAAATTGAAGGTCCACAGAAGAATTTTCTTTCTCATACTATGAAAATAGGGTATTTGGAAGACCTAGGGAAAAATAATTTATTGCGATAAAAATTTAGATGTGTGAATGATAAAAGGTTACTTGTATTCCTCATTCCTCACATTGCATTTCTAGGAGAAGAAGTTTGGAGAGCTTTGCAAGAGAATTTTGGCGATATACAAGTCTAAAGGCAATTCGACGAACAAACCCTAATCCAGAAAAAGGTATTTATCTACAAAACTTGTGAACTTGAAATTTCTAGAAATGGTTGCTCTATTAGTTATTGATATTAAGGATAGACCCCACCCAAAATTCAAATGGCACCTATTCAAATCCATTGAGACAACCATTAGTTGCATTTTATTTTGTTTTGTATGGTGTTTTGCACATTGAAGGTATTAGGGAATATATTCATTTGAATTTTAAGGAGTTAGGAAGATCCCAGTTGTTAAATGTGTACACAAATCACATTGTGGGAGAAGATATTTGTGTAAGGCCTAAATTTAAGACTTTGGAGGAGAAGAATTTCACACAAGTTGTGATGTTTCCCATGTTTGATGAAAAATGAAAGGGTTCAGTACATACTAAGTTGAGTGCATGCTGAGTTCATGTGGTTAAATCAACCCTTCAAGATCACAAGCAAAGCTATAAGCATTGTTGCTGGTTTGAATTCATCTAGTGGATATCCCACATTGAAATCTGTGAAGAACCAAACAGACACTAACACTAACTCAT
>VDFB02164696.1:0-11100 GCA_007258455.2 Sequoia sempervirens | reverse complement strand
GAGTTCGTCAGCATCAGACGGATCAGGAATCAGAGGAGTAATGAGGAAAATATTAATATTTAATTATATTGATTAAATATTAATTATTTAATGTTTATAATATAAAGTTATAATTTAAAATTATAAACTTAAGTGATTGCCTTGAGGGGTGCGCCATCATTAAAGGGGGCCAGTTTCACATTTAAATTATATTAAAATATTCAGCTGTGAACTATGGAGAAATTAAAAGAATTAAAAGTGAATATTTTAATGAAACCCTATTCTTGAGGAAATCGCACTTTTCAGCCTTAAGAGGGTTTTGCCTTGGTTTTTGTGCCATTATGTGATTATTGATTTTGAGAGACTGATCAAATTGATCTGAGCCTGAGACTTTAGGGTTTCGTGTTCGACTTCCTTGGGGAACGAGCCATCTCCAGCGGAAAGCAATTCAGAGAGTGTGCAATATCACTTGATCTATTGCCAGCAGAGGTTTTCTCATTCAGAGTAAACTACAGAGCTTCAGAGAAATTAATATTGTCAGAGATTCTTCAGTATTGGTATTCAGAGATCGTCTATTAGCTTGGGCGCACCATATCCAGAGACTTAGGCATTGATTTGAGGAGGCCGTACCAACCATCAAAGCTGCTGTACTTGTACTTGGCCGTACCACCTTGTCTGGAGCCGTCTTTTGCTTAGAGGGTGAAACGCCTTTCTTATTGGCTTCCTATCATTTCCAGTAGCGGCGCATATCTTTGGAGCATCATCAGGCATCATCAAATGGAAGGATAGAAGATCATTAATTGCAGCCGTACAATTTCTGTACTTCAGCTGTAGCAGCAAATACCAGGTTTTTACTTCAATAAAATATTGTTATTCTTTGATGCATGTTCCAGATCTTAATGTATTGTTGCCAGTTGAACACATAAAAGCAACGCCTTCATTCTACAGTGTATTTTCTTTGCATATTGAAGATCTATCATTTTCATAGAAATTTATTATTATTTTTTCAAGCAAGCCGTACTTTTCATTTATTGTCAAAAACCCAAAAATTGCAAAAAAATCACAAAACATCAAAAACTCTCAAAAAACTTCAGAAAGACAGTCGGAAACAGAGAAAGGGGAAACTAGGGTTTCTACACTACGCGGCTTCCTTCTCTGTTCAACTGTATTTTCCATCTAGGTATTTTGTGTTCACTGTATTCTGCACCTTAGAGTAAAAACCTCACATGGGTAAGAGAAATCTGATGTCTTCAAGAAAAAAACTATATTCTTGGCTAAAAACCATGGCTGTATAAACAGTCTGGATATTTGCAAAGTATTCGCTCTGGATATTCATGACCTTGACTGGAACAACATCATATTTGTATTCTCACATATTTGTAAGCTTAATTTAAACAGGTCGCGGCCTAACAGCATTTTGGATATCTGTGAAGTATTTGCTCTTTGTATCTTTTAGAACAAACCCCTACACTGCTCTTTTTCCCTGATATTCTCTTTTGCTCAGTCTTTAATGATAAAAACTGACTCCCTTGCTTATGTTGTGGCAGTTGGGAAACCTCTTGTTGTTTCACATTTTTGTTATGATGCTACATGTTATTATGTAACTAATCATTCCAATGCATTTACTTTGAGTTGTTGAAGACACGGTGACTGCCATACTTTAGTGAAAAATGTGGTTATGCAAAAAACTGAACCACGTAACTATGATGATTGATACTCTTGTTGCATGCTCATAGACATATTTGCACCTTATCACAGTGGCTGAGATCTTATTTTTCCACAATTTTTATCATAAATCTTCCCTTATGAATTGTCTTCTAGAGAGAAGCTATCTTCATGCTTGTGATAATCATTATGCATTAACAAAATTAACAGATTTACAAAAACTTTACCTTCCTTCAAGCTCTGTTGCTCTCTATCACTCTTTGACCTTTATACTGCTGTACACAAACTCCACCATGAGAATATCATCATTCTTAATTTATGACATTTCACTATCATGACTTTGAATGGCATATCTTGTCATCTGCACTTGTCTCATGTATGCAGCTTGTATGGAAGCTACTTGTCAATGGAAACTAATGACTGTTCTGTTGTTATATTGACTGCCCTTTGGTCTTTTGTGACTAAATTTCATTCATTTGTAGATAATCTCTGAGCATCTACAACTGTCCTTTACTTTAATATAACTGTCACAGCTTACAGCTCATGTCTTTCATTGACTTATTGCCAAGGCAACTTATACTGTCCTTTTAAGGCAAAACTGTGTTTTGATACTTAACACTGTCTTTCTTCACATGATAGCCCTTGATTGACCTTGGTTTTATATTCATGCAAAATCTGCTTTTTGAATAACTTCGTAAATAATGACTGCCATTGAAAACAGATACTCCATTTAATGTTAATGCTGAATAATTCATACTTCATTGCTATCTCACTAGCACTTGTAATATTGTATACATGTTTGATAAAAGATGATGCTTCATTTTGCATAGTAAGATTCCATTGTACTTCATATATATCTTCCATTATTGCTTTGAACCTTGCGAGCATGTCAATGACTGGTAACAGCTGTGATTATCATTTGCCATTAAATCCATGTCATGGATATTATTAAATCTGAACTTTCTCTTAGCTCTATTAGCAGCAGTTGAATGCTTATCTTTTTAGATTCATGACTTAATAAGCTACATACAGCAATATAATGAAGGCATTACCCTGTAGCATGATCCTTCTGATGTTCTCATTTGGTACTTGAAACAAACATGCCTGTTTGATGAAAGATGATGAATCTGTATCTTCCATTATTCTTAAATGCTAACTAAGCCAAAATTGCTGCTTTCTGTTAAAGAACTTGTAGAGAATTGAATTATTGCAAATCTGTTATACTCCATGATTATGATTATGATGATATGCTTCTGAAGCTTATAAAAACATTCTAATGCTTGAATATTCTGTTTCTTTTCAATGCAAAGAGGCTCTATACTTCATTTAGATATAACATGAAAATGTAAAGCAGAGCTGAACCGAATATGAAATTGATGAATGCAGCATTGATGCTTTTAATGACTGTTATCAATACTCATGAACTTCGTATGAAATTTGAGAGTGTATCCTCCTTGATATGCCGAGCTCAACCCTTGTGGGAGCCCGTTTTGCTCCACATATCTGATAAAATGATCTTGAGCATGATGAACCTGTTCTTGCACACTGAAATAAACATGTTAGCAAAATAAAAGAAGCTGAAAGCTTCCATTGAATTACGTTTCTCTTGATTGTCTGCTTTTCATCTGATGAACGCTTAGTTTAATGCAAATTACATTCCTGTTGGTAGCATAGGCTTAAGGCAGAATGTAATTCATCATTTCTTAGAGTATAACTCTAACGCCACTCCTTTACAATTTTGCAGATTCATGGAGCAAGGAAACGAGGCTGCAGCTGCTTGGAGACGCGACGGCTGAAGATACCAACGAAAGTGATTCATCATTACAGGCAATGATGAATTGCTCCTCTTCTTTACGCTTATGTTATTTTCAGTAGTGTAGTTTGTCCTTAAAAATTGTATTCATCATTTGATTGTCAGATCAAATTAAGTTACTCTCGCAGCTTGTGCGAGATTCAACATTTTTTACAAAATGAATAAAAAACATTACTATGCAGGTTTTCTCAATTTTCTGTTTTAAATGCTTGCACAATAAAACTATGATTCGGATGTAAAATGATTTTCTATGATGATCAATGAATACTTCAATCAGATCAATGAAAATTTTTGTACCTATAAATGATGAATTTGATTCAGCTCTACCTGTTTGAGCTTCAAGTGAAAAATAGATAACAGTTTCATTACTCAGGCACTGAAATTGAAGATATCTCTGAAGTTTATATGAGTGTTTGAGAAGTGGGCTTTCTGTTTCTATTGCTTTCCAAAGAAAACGTGGATACTTTCTTTTCTTTCTTGTCCATTTCCAGAGATAAAAAGAAATGAATCTATTTTTTTTGGTATTCTGAATCTTTCTTATCACCATCTTGATGGCCTCTGTACTCTTACCAGCCGCGGCATACACAACATTCTGGGTATTTTTATCTTTGTATTTCTTCTTTTTGAAAACGAAACCAAAGCTCAAAACCGTGCCCCATTTCAATAAGTATTTTCATTTTGAAAACAAAAACCAGAATGGGATTTCTGCACTTGTTGAAGAAAACATCTCTACATTTTCTTTTGTACTCTAAATGTGGCTGTAACAATCTCTAACTAGGTATTTGTGATTCATTGCATTTTGTATTTTTAGAGGAAAACCCTCACATGGGTAAACTGTGATGACAATAAATCTGAATGTTTTCACTAAAACCCCATTTTTTAGCAGAGACCATTGTATGAATACTGAAAACAGTGACAAATCTGTACTTTAATTAAAAACCCTCATATGGGTACTTTGGAAAATGCAAAAAAAAAATCCTTCAATTAACCTGTAACAGCTTTGCATTTGTGAATCACAATTAGCACTTGAGACCGCCATGGTTGTCTCTCCATCTCTTACTGCACAGTATAGGTGTTTATCAGGACACCCTACACTTAATAAATGAAATATTCCGAGCCAATTTTTTTTGTTTTTTCAATTAACAGATTACCAATTACAAACAGTGCACCCGTTAAGGTTAGATGGATAAACCCAAACGTGCAAGAAAGCAACTCTAACCAGAATGGCGCCGATGATGGCGAGCATTGGTCAGAGGATCTTCTACGCTAAATACAGAAAGGAACTCAACGTCAAGTATGTGCTACCCAATCCAATGCGGAGTGAGGGGCGACCATATGACGGAGTGAATACAAAAAGCAATGCTGGAAAGGAACTACTGAAAAGTGAAACCCTCAACACCCAGCATGTGCTTGCTGACCCAGAGTGGGTAAGTAGCGACCATAGGGGGGAGATCAATTACAACAATAACAACTGCTGAAAGAAGAAGACTATTACAACTGATAAGCAAGAACTTTGACGGCTGTCAGTACTACTGCCAGCTTACGATATTGAAACGAAATCTTGCTTATAATACAAAATAGCATATAGAAAGAGTTGTACAATATTCGTGAATGGAATTGCTGAATGTAAAGATCAACTGAAATGACAATGAATAGACCCAACCTCATTCGCCAGATACCCCTGAATTCTTCACAATGCTCTTCAAAGACTTATCACCATCACCCAAATAAGAAATTGCAGATTTCTTAAAACTGCCCTGTCAGACCTGCAACTTTTAACATAGAAACAGCAGCATAGGAATTCTAAAATTGCTTGAAACTCCCTCTCTCCTCATTCAAAATGCTCAGTATCAATCTCAAAATCCTAAATGAAGATAGGCGCTCAAGAGGACATCACAAAACAGATTTAAATTGCAACTTTCTGAAATGCACGAATCCCAATGGCATATAAAATGGTACGGCCCAGTCAAGGGCGATTTTGACTTTAAAAATAAATGCCTCTACAGAAAAATCTGCAAACTAGGAAATAATGGCGCCTAGCCTAGATGAAGAGAAATAGAAACTACCCACAATGATTTGTTTTGTCTTTTTTGATTTATGAATGAAACAATGAATCTGCTGTAGCTAAAAGGAGAAAACCAGAAACTTCTAACATGCGAAATCTGAAGCTAACTAGATCAATGCAGATTACAATGCATGGAATCCAATGAATTCACAACTAGACTAAAAATCATCACTAGTCGTTGTCTTACAAACGAGAAGAGATGCCCAATGCTAGGAGGCCTACATTCCCCGAAGCGATTCCAGAGCCAATCCGGCAGCATAACAGTGTATTTGTCCAAAGATGGCCAAAATGATGCACAAGACTCCTCTTTATAAGTTTCGTTTGACTTCACGAAACCCTAAAATCAGCTTTTAGGTCAAAACCTCTCATCTCCTCAAGATGGCGTACTCCTTTATGGCTTAAGATTTGATATTTTAAATAAATATCATGCTTTGATAATTTCGCCCTTCATATCCTTGCTTTGACTTTGCAATAATTAAAATATTCTTTTAATGAGGGCGCCACCCTCAAAGACCCCTTTTTAAAAACATCTTTAAGTCATTAATCTAGGCCCATGGTCATCGTTAAAATATAATATTTAAACGTGACTTTTTAATTAAATGACTTAGCTTATCCCTCCGAAGGTGCTCTGAAGCCAATACTGAGCCAAACATCTGACCAACTGAAGCAGGAAGTCAACCGAGCTGAACTCATCTGGAAAGCTGCCAAAAATAGAATTTACTAAAAATAGTAAATTCCAAAAAGTGCTCTGAATGCCGAGATGAACATACCACTGCGAAGCCCTCTGAAAACCCAGAAGGAATCTGCCATTGAATCCACCATCTCTGAGCAAAGACCTCCTCAAAAATAGGAAACCCTAATTTTACCTTCCGACTAGCCTTCGGGTTTCCAGAAAAAAGGCCAACGGTCACATGAACGATCAGGTTTGAGAAGGGGACATTACAATAAACCTGTTGCATGATCTGAATGCTATACACAGTTTCAAAGTTATTATGTCTGAGATGAATTTGCATTTAGACAACACTTTACTGTTCTATCTCCATATTCTCATGTCACTGGGCATTAACAGGTTTTGTAAAATATTTTTCCTTCCTTCAAGCTCTGTTTAGATCACAATCATTCATGTCAGTAAGAATATTTCAAATGGATTTTAAGGCTGTCCTTTCCAACTTTGTGCATGAATTCCAAAAAAAATGCTATCATTCTCAATTCATCATGTGAACAACTGATGTCTTTCAAGTCTGGGCATGAGTACTGTGTATGCATGATCAAAAGTAAAAGATGACTGAAACATCTGTGTTGTTTATTCATTTGACCAATGACTATAACATGCTCATAACTAGCTCCCTAGACAAATGATTAAAAGTGTCGACATGTTGCTATCATTTGGCACTTTGAAAATATGTATGCCTATTTACTTTTACCAGTTTTGTAGCAGCAGTCTCATCCATGACTATTCTTTGATATGAAGCCCCTTTTCTGTTGAATACAAACCTGTTTCTTTGTTATGTCCTTGATTCTTTTGATGAGGACTCTTGATGATGATTTGCAATGCAATGCAAAATATGGAAATGCTGCCCTCATTATGATGTTGAAGTTAATCTATTCCTCTTGAGTCTTCTGTAGACTGTGTATGTGCTTTGGAGTTGTAAGAAACAATTGAATTGCTTGAGTACTCAGTTTTTCCTTCAGTATAAAGGGGCCCAATGCCTCATCAAAATGTGAATATAAATGAAAAGTAGAGCTGAAACAAGAGATGACAAATGCAATGAATGCTCTCTTGACATCCTTCTTTTCTTGTTCTATTGAATTATGAGCAATAAGATATTTTGCTCAATCTGTTTTCACCATGCTGAATTAGATTGCTTTATGAATTCTTTTATATTACAATAGTCTTGTTTGATGACAATTCTAAATGATGATTGTTTTTTTTATGCTGCTTGACTCTCATGTATGAATATGAATGAGAGGTGTCCTTATGATATGCCAGGCTCAACCCTTGTTGGAGCCCGTTTTGCTCCACATATCTAATGAAAATGATCACGAACATAATGAACCTATTCCTGCACATTGAAACAAATAAGTTAGTAAAAATAATCGAAGCTGAAAGCTTCCATTGAACTTCGTTTTCCCTGATTATCAGCCTTTGTAACTCAATCATCTGGTGAATGCCTGATTGAATGTATATTACATTCCTGTTGGTAGCGTAGGCATGAAGTAGAATGTAATTTATCATTGCTTGGAGTACAAATCTAATAACATTCTTTTTACAATCTTGTAGGTTCATGGAGCGTGGAATCAAGATTGTTGCAGCTTGAAGACGCAACAACTGAAGACATCGAGCAAAAGCGGTTCATCATCACAGGCAATGATGAATTGCTTCTCTCCTTTGTGTTTACGTTATCTTCAGTAGTGTAGTAGTTCATACTATTTTGTATTCATCATCTGATTAAGATAATCAAATTCAGTTATTCCTGCGGCTTGTGCGGGATTTTAGTTTTTACAAAATGAATAAAAAGCATTATTATGCAAATGTCCAATTTTCTGTTTCAAATACTTGCATAATAAAACTGTAATCAAAATGTAATCTGATCTTTATGATGAACAATGAATACTTAGCAGCAAAAAATTTGGAAATTTCTGTACCTATCAATGATGAATTTAATTCAGCTCTCCCTGTTTGAACTAGTAGTGAAAAATAGGTAACAGGTACCTCAAAAATTTGGGCGCCCCTAGCCTCCAAGGGCTCTTTTGTGCTCCAGTGTTAGTCAAATTTTCACTATTTTTATCTCCCTCGTTCTTCATTCAATCTTGAATTTCAGGTGCTAGACAGATCTTCTGGACTAGCTGGTAGGCTCATTGCGAAGCTAACAGTATTCTGATGAAGTCTTCTTGGAAGTGACAAATCCTGAAAGGTTGATCTAGGCCTCTGAAATCTAGGACGCCCTTGGCCTCCAGGGGCGCTTTTATTTCCAAACTTAGAAATTTTTTGATGATTTTCACCTCGATGAAAATCCCCTCCGTGACGAAGCATCATTTTGAACATATCTTGCCATAGAATCTTCATTGGAGCATTTTAAGCTTAGATTTCGACACCTGGTATTTGTGTAATGTCCCCATTTTGGCCATACGCTCTTCATTTGGATTTAGCCTATTTCCGAAAATTCATAGGCTAAGTTGAGGCAGAAAATTAGGGTTTCCTCTTTCACATACTGCTCAGTTGGTGTTCTGAGCTTGTTGTGCAGACTTACTATTTATAGCAGTTCACTATTTTTAGCAAGTCTATCTTTTGGCAGTATCTGCCTAGCAGCAGTTCAATCCTTTGCAGTTCAATGTTCAGTTTGGCTTTCTATTGTTTTGATGTGAACTTACTATTTATGGTAGTTGGCTATTTTTAGTAAGTCTAATTATGGCAGTAGCATCATCAGCAATTCAGCTCAAGTCATTTTGCTATCCTTCAGTTTCAGTTTGGCTTTGGTTATCTCCATGGATTAAGTTTTATACTTAGTCATTTTTATGTTTCTCAGTTGTACCCCCACGCCTAGGAATGATCACTTCATGTTGTTTTTAAAGGGGGTCATTAAGTCTATGGTGCATTTAATGAATTATTAAATGCTTTACAAAGTGAAGTTGGATGCCTAAAAGAGGTTGATTAATATTTTATTATTTCAAAAAGTGAAATGCTTAAAGTGGCATCCCTTTTGGAAGTTGAAGTGGTTCAACTTCTTGGAATTTGAAGAGTCTCTTGTTGCTTCATTTGCCAATTGAAGCTTATATATTGCTGCTGTTTGTAGAGCTGATCATCTTGGGAATTATTGTAAAGTTATGCTGTTGGTTTGAAATCCAGAATCCGGCTAAGGGAAAGCTTAGCAATTTGTCTCCATTCTTCGGGCCTGAAACTATGGTTCCCTAGATGGTGGATTGAGAGTGTGCTTCATTCAGAAGTGCACATTGAGCTTCATTGTTGGAGAATTTGAAGTATTTTTCAGTTTTTGAGCTTGCTGGTTCATTCATGGCTGAAGGTGATTTTCATTAACAGCTTTTTGTTCAATTTTAATATGCTTCTGGGTATTGAAGATATGGATTCCTAGCACATGGGCGCCCCTTCCCATAGAAGATCAGAATTTATTTCAAAGTATTTATTTTTATTCTTGCAAAATCGCCCTTGCTAAGGGTTGTACCATGTTGGAAGCATTGGGAATTGTGCAAGTAAATTAATGGTTTCTTTTTGAAGATGTTTCATCATCATGACATGGGAGCCTATCCTCCAAAGGTTCATTGCAATTGATTTCACTCAATTTGGAGGTAAATTGATAATGTTATGTGCATTTCATTGATGTACAGTTTGCTGGTTTGATTTTCTGTATTCTCTATTTCTGATCAAACTTGTTAGTTTTTGATATAGTGCTGGTTTGAGCTTCATTTCTATATCATTATTGTATTGTAAGAGTTAGAGGAAGTGTTACTCTAACCATTGATTGATTTGGAAGCATATCTTTCTTATTTGAAATTTTATTTGGCAATTCATTTGTAAAAGTTAGTAGTATACTTGACTATTTATTTTATTTGCTGCAATTAGTTTAAATTTCACACTCCCACGATTGAGTGGTTGAGTTTAAATAATCATCTTTCTTAATTGTAAGTTTCCCCCCACTAAATAAGTGGTTGTGTGGACTGTATTCCCCCCACGTTAATAAGTGGAAGTGAGGATTTAAATGGCTAGCTTGCCGCCTTTAATAATGTAATAATCTCACCCACTGAATAAGTGGAGTATCCCCACTGCTTGTGGATGCCTGCATCAGCAGATGAATTGTACTTTCAGCTTTGTTTATGCCTAATGATCCTCTGACCATATGCTATCACCTCGCCCACATTGGGATCTTGGTGAACATTCTTAGTTAGAGTTATCTTCTTTGTTGGTTTACATTTTGGAGCTAACGCTAATCAGTGTTTGGTTGCTGATTTGAATGTTAATTTTGGGAAAAAATTAATGGGGAATATTTCAATTTGGCCATCTGCCATTGATGACCTCGGAGGTCCTAACTTTTCCCCTAAAAAAGTGAAAACTACCCACCAGACTTAAACTAACTTTTTCTTGATTTCGACTTCACCACTATGATCATGAAGTGAAATAAGCCAATCAAAACAATTTTTAGTCAATTCTGACAAGATTCAATTTTTAGGGGTTTTTGACCTAAAAGTAGGGGTCCAAAAACCCTAATTTTCAAAATTTCCAAATTTTAGCAATATCCTCCAGACATCAAACTGACTAAAAGCCCATACATGATTTGCCCAAAAATTGTGGTTTGATGATACTTTTACAAGCTTTAGACTATTTTAAGCAAAATGCCTTAATGAAGCAAAAAAATTGGTTTGGGTACAACAAGTTTCTCTATCATTACCATTCTATAAGGTTCTTTTGTATGTTCTTGATCTCTAGTTGGGGCAATTTTGTTTAGCAAGCTCAATGCAGTAGATGTAGTTATATGATAATAGAATATATTAGGAGTTGTAATAGGTCTTTCTTGGTGGTCTAACTTTTCAAGTCTTGTTGAACTTCTCCCTTCCTTCTATTTTG
>VDFB02164695.1:0-14779 GCA_007258455.2 Sequoia sempervirens | reverse complement strand
GTACCAAGTTAAAGATATGAATGTATTTATCGAGCCTCTTATCGATGAGTTACTATAGTTATGGATTGGCGTCACTATGTATGACGTCTCCAGAATAATAGGACAAAGACAATTTCAATTCCATGCAATACTTGGATGGACAATTCATGAGGCCCTAAGGCTAACACACATTTTTGTGGTATGTTATAAACATTTGACCGTGACTTAACAATATTTAATCTTATGAAGTAGATATCATGCATGTTTTTTAAATAATCTATTCATTATATATAATTATAAAAATTGACATATTTAATCCAATTATATATGATCTTGCAGGTCTTCAAACAAAGGGAAAATTTGCATGTCCAATTTGTGGTCTAAAGATGAAATCTCGTCATTCAACAAGTTTAGGAAAGCAGGTATTTGATGATTATAGGCACTTCCTCCACAGAAATCATAAGTATTGAACTATTGAAAAACATCTTTTCAATGGGAAAGAAGAGACTACATCAAAACCACGAAGAATGACACCTCACCTATGGAAGTTGGAATATAATAGAATTAATTGTCAAGGTTATACATTGGATCAAATTGTTTATCTATCATATATGATATGTTTTGAATTTATATTTTTATATTATGTTGTGTTTACTCATGCTGTAATTGACAATGATTGTCATTGTTAATTTTTTTAACTTATATGCTTCATGAAGGTCGTCAAGGCATTAATGGTCGGCTTCCACAGGCACTAAAAAGTTATCCCAGACAATTTAGTAGGTTGCCCTACTATGAGTAGCTACAAATTGTGCATTTATTTGATACAATGCATATTAGAAAGAATATAACAAAAATGTTGTGGAAAATATTGGATGGAAGCCATGACAAAGAAAAAAATGTCAAAATTTGTAGTGACATTCAGGAAGCAAATCATGCAATGAAAAATATCATTCAATTAAATAGCGATGGACACCAAATTAATATAAGTTCCCTTCCTTGGTTATTAACAAAGCAGCAAAGAAATGCTATAAAATAAGTCATACGAAAAATTCAATTTCCCACAGGATTTGTTGCAAACATAAACAATATAATAACAAAGAAAGGTGAATTTGGGTCAGGGATGAAAATGCATGATTGGTATACCTTCATTAAGGTAATTATTTTGGCATATTATATACACTTGTATAATGCATGTACTTTTCAATGTATTATGTTTACTACTTTTGGAAAAATAATGAAAAAAACATTTTATAATTGCTGCAGTACATTCTACCTCTATCTCTCCCAGACAAATTCGACAACAATGTCAAGCAAGTTATATATGATCTTGGAAAATACATGAGGTAAGTAGCGATATTTGTTCAATTTGTTGTATAGATCTTATAATTTCCATTTGTTTTACTTGTTATGTAATATACTGTATATTTTTGTTAAATCTCGTTAATATATTTGTGTCTTGAATCACTTGTAGATAGCTGTCGTCTAAAGAAATCCATAAAGAAGATATAAATTATTGGAAGAGAAAAATTCTTCGTTTAATGTGTGAAATGCAAAAGTGTCTACCTTCGACATTTTTCAATGCACAAGAACACTACCTCATACACCAGGTTGAGGAGATTGAATTGTGTGGACCTGTACACACAAGGTCAATGTGGATGGTTGAGAGGCACTTGAAATTTTTGAAGGCTTTGGTTAGAAAAAGAGCACATCCTGAGGGTTCTATGGTGGAGGGATATATGGTATACCATACCATGGTGTAGATTAGTAAATATCTTCCTAAGTTTGTAGCAAAGATCCATGTAAATCGCATTTGGGATCCAACTCCATTAACAAATTCGAAGGGGAGTACCTGATGGGGAAAGGTAGATTGAGGAAAGTGAGAGGTAATTATAAGATGGTCATGGCGATTAATTGGAATACATTTTATATATGGTTTTTATGTATATTGTACTTATTTAATTATTAATCTTCAATATACATCAATTATAAATTAAGGTCATATACCGTGGTATTTAACTAATTATGTGTCATTTGTGAATTTTTTTTTTTTTTATACAGTTGGCTGAGAGTGGGATGCACTTCATTTGTACATCACAAACAATCTTGATTGGATGATGGTATGGATTGAACTATGTCAACAATCTAGTCGCGCATTAACATGGGAAGGTGTGGCTTCATTGGTTAAAGAAGCTCATTGTAATGGAGATTCCAATGTTACACAAAGGGAAATTGATTTAGCATATGGTTTAATAGATAAAAAGGTATGTATAAATATATTAATCACCCATATTATTTAATTATTTTCAAGTATATTTATGTATATATATGTTGAGATTGTTTTCTTTGCATACATTCGGCCAAGAATAAATATGTTTGTCAACTGACGACATTGCAATAATTTTTACATGTTTGACATATTGCAGGTGAAACACCACAAGGCTATGTGGTGCAATGGTCATAAATTTCAAATCAAAAAGTTGGATGAGAGGAAGAAAACTTGTGATTCTGGTATAGCTGCAGTCTTTTAGGTGACTAATGTTTCATCTAAAAGCGACATACATCCAAAAGTCTTAGAAAATCGATACTATGGGATTTTGGATGATATACTTGAGTGTGACTTTAAGTCCTTTAGATTAATTTTGTTCGTCATCCTATGGTACAGGATACGATTGAATGAAAATGATCCCGAGAGAACTGTTATTGAACATGATAATGGATTTACCATGGTTAATACAAGGTCGAGCGAGCGAGCTGGAAATGAGTCCTATGTTCTTCCAAGCCAATGTGAGCAGGTATTTTACTCAGAGGTTCCAAGTAAACCGGGTTGGTTATTTTTTGTTAGACATGATCCAAGAGGAAGGTCGATAAAGTATAATGTGGTGGAAGAAGAAGATACCGAAGAACTAGAAGATGATGTAGATGATGATCAGGATCAATAGTTAGTTGATGATGTCCTTGATGGAGATGTCGAAGAGGAGGAACTAGATCATGATGATGTAGGAGTTAATGTTCAGGAAGATGATATCCATGTGTATGATGACATTATCAAAATTGATATCAATGATGATGATGATGATATGACCAATCCTTACAATGTCAAATCTGGATCGGATGATATAGACAAAGAGTTGGATGAAGAAGAAGATCAATGACATTGAAATGTATGAGTTATACGATTATATTATCTATTTGATATTAATTTATTGATAGAATTATATTTGACTTATGTGGTTACATAATTAATTCATGATGTTTTTAATTTTTATTGTATTAAATAATTAATTTAATGATGCACTTTTTAATGTTTGAAAGGTAAAAAAATTAAAACATTTCAATAGTGATGTTAGCAACCTTGAAATTAGTGTGTTTTATGTTTCATGTGATCATAAGAGATTAAAAAGTTAGTTGTAGAGGTGGTTGTTCAGTGGCTGAGGTGTAAAGGCCTTTAAAAGGCATAAATTGGTCATTGTAATGGTTGTTGATGGTTGAGGATTTAAAATACAAGCTCTTGACATTCAAAAATCTATGTTTTTCTTCAAAATTTCTATATTTTTCCTATTATGCAACACTGTATGGTCACATGCAGCCATATTTTGATGTGAAATCAATTCCATGTCATGAAGATATGTGTTAGCTTTGATTTGAATCTGATTTGAGGGCTTAAGGCGTTGATTTGAGCTAGAAAGCTTCATTTCTTTGCATATAGCCCGATTACCCTATTTTTGAGGGTTTTGTAGTCCAAACATGATATAAAGGGGTTCTTACACTTTTTGTCATTAATGTAGCTTGTGTAAGAGGCCCCATGGATACTGTTGTAATTGTAGGATGCATGAATAGGGCGTATGATGCATAAATATGTATGTATGTATGTAATTGTATTTTTAAATGTAAATGTAAATGCAATTACTAGATGCTCTCCTAGAACAATAAATGCAACATATCATTAAAGAAATCTATATCTATGTATATAAATGTGTATTTCTAAATGCAAGTGTAAATGCAAAGAGCATATGGTTTTGTAGTGTTATAGATACAACATATTCATAAATTAATGTAATTGAAATTCTAAAGTCTTCAACACAATATGAAATCGATCAAACTATTAAACTACATGAGAAATAAATGAAAACAATAAATTCATATGCATGTGTATTTGTAAATGTAAGTGTAAAATAAATAAGAATAATGAAAATTATAAAAAAATACAAGGGGAGACCAGTGCCTTATTGGGTATATCCAGAGTCTAATGAATATTTGCAAATGTGGATTTCAATAATGGCAATAATTCAAACTGTCAAGCACAAAAATTGTTTACAACTTGTGTAAACGTGCAAGTGAATAATTGAAAAATTCTTCTTGAGATAGAATGACAATTCTAGTTATGTGATTCTTCTTATTAATTCAACTAACACTTCCCAATTTTTGTGATTGATTAAGAGATTTTAATCCCTACTTGAGAGAACCGAATAACCAGATCACACATATATAGAAAATGTACAATGATAAACTGAGTATAAACTTGTTATATCAATTTAAACAATAGAGAAGCATCAGAATGGAGACAATCAAATAACTGCATAAATTTAACAAACAACTAATACCAAAATCTTAATCCATAACTTAGATATCTTCATTTACTCCATCAAAATACATGCATCTGAGTCTCTGTATATGAAAGCATTTTTCTAGAAAGCTATCTACTGAATATCTCCTAATGCCTATATCTGTTGCATTACTATGGAATAGATATAAATACATCAAAACTTGGAAGGGACACATCCCTTCACAAATTTTTTATTTTACTTAACTAATTAAAACAAGAGATTAGGCTATATTTAGCCATAGATGAACATTTGATAAATGATCTAGATAATCCCATCATTCATGAGTATCAACATCTTCTAATGCATTCTTGGCCGATATTTCCACCTTTATCATCCTTTCATTGTGCTCACAGCTCTCATCCAATGTTGAATCCTTCCCTGTAGCATTTTCCAGAATTCCCTATAGCATCAATTCACATTCTTTGATCCACTTGGCTTTCTCTTTCAACTTTTCTCCATCTTCAAATAGTGTAGGTAGTCCCATATTCGTAACATCAACCAGCCCCTTTGCATCTTCTCGCAGTTCCTCATAATAGTCCCTGTGTCTCTTTATAATTTGGTTACCCATACCAATGGCCACACTGTTAGAAACATCTCTTTCATTTAATTCTCAGAACTTTTCTTCAATCCTTCCATCAATTCTCTTGTGTTCCTTCCCTGTAACATGGTTCTTTGAATATGCTCCCCATAGCTTATTCAACCAAATCGTTAAGTTGGCTTGCCTTTTTCTGATTATTGTAGCGAGTGTATCATATTTACCTTGTGAATATGTAGTTGACTCCTCCCAATGATCTTTTACCTATGAGTTTTCACCATGTGTTATTAATTTAGGAGGTCCCATTGTGACTCCTAGCATGTCCTTCAAACGATCATTTTCTCTCATGATCCTTTCATTATTTATTTTGTACATTTCCTTTTCTTTTACCAACATTTGTATTTGGGCTTTATTTAGTTTTGTCACATTAATCCCAATGTCTATAGTTTCCACATGATCTACCTCTCCAACCTTTAGAGTTGTGACATGTCCAAATGTTTTCTTAGTACCAATCACCACTGAATTTCTATGAGGTGGATACAAGGCCCATATCATGAGTGATCCTTCATCTGGGTTATATTTGAATCCAACATATATTTCTATCACCCCCTCCAGACTAAGCTTGTGTGTGACACTATTATCCTTTAAGAAGCCATCAAAAACTAATGTAGAATTCAAATCCAGCCCTGGAAAGATCATAACTCCAACATCCTCTAACATTTTCCTTCCTTTGTCAGGGGTCATATTAACCATTTCTCTATCCACAGTTAATTTCAAATTATTTAGTAGTTTCTCCTCATTTCTTGGTGTAATATTATCAACTGTCTCCCTTATCTCCTTTCCCTTTTTCTTATACAAGAAATATCTGAATTCTGAAGAATTCACAAATTCATTGTCTGCTACAAATGACCTATATGCCATTTGTCTAGTGTTTATATCTTGGCTCTCTTCAACACTTAGTTCTTTAGGAGGGTAGTTGTAATCTTGAGTTTTTAATCTAGAAATCCTACTGGGTAGGTCTCGTGGCATATCTTCTCTAGTTTTTTCATCTCTAGAAAAAAGGAACTCTATATCCGGCAACCCTTGGTTGTGTTCCTCCACAACTCTCTCTGCTTCCTCTGCCTCCAAATTTCTAATCATGTCATCAAACTGATAAGGCACATGATCATATCATCCAAAGTTTATCCTTTATTTGGTAGAATTGATATATCCCTCTAGATCAAAACCTTCTCTTGGTGGACCCTTATTCATATTATACTGCATTAATTTGTCAAGGATCAAATCATATCCTTCCTTTGCAAGCATAGTAAAATCACCAATGCACAGAGTACTAGGCATAAATGCATGTTTTCCGAATGAACCAAAATTCATGAAACTATAAAAATTCATTTGTCTTACAATTTCCAAATATGCAATCCTATCCGGGATTGTTTTAGGCAAAATGAATGGAAAATCCTCAAAACCAAACACCCTTACCATAGTAGCATCTTCCAAGCAATACCAGTCTCCCCAATTGTGATCAATTGGTCTATTAAAGTCCTTAGGTCTGAGGAAGCATTTTATTTCATCAGAGAATGAGTGCGCACAAAGATGACTATAGAATTCATATACTGGCTTTACAAAATATTCTTCAAAATACAGGAAACTAGAATTAGCAAACCTACTGTCCCAAATGGTAGTCCACAATTGAATGGGTAACAATTTTCCCTCTTTATCAAACTATGAAACCTTCAACTTTTCTGGCCAAATCCCTAACTCTTGTCTAAAGTACAATACTAGATGCATTAAAAGAGAATAATGCCTAAGGTGTAGAATAGGGGATTTATTCTTGATTGCCACCAATGGTAAGTTGAGCTCCTTGGGACAAATGAAGCATAGTCAAATAACCTAGAATTATGACATTGAATGTCAGCTGCAATTACCATGGGAACAATGGACATATACTCAAGAAATTCCATACCCAACACTTGTCCTACCGAGAAATAGGTATATCTCATATAGGGCTCGAATAAGTCCACATGGAATGGAGGCCCATCGCCATCGTCAAGTGGAACAATTTTACCATCTTGTTTAATTCTATGTAAGGGCAACCTCCAACCCTTGTAAGTGGTGTCCATTCTCCAAAACTCCTTTTCCAACTCTTCATTCACAATTTTCTCATTACACCACCCTTCCAACTTAAAAACCTCACATATTGAAGCCTCTGATATGTATATGAACAGTTTCCCAGATGGTTCACATATGGCCTTAAGTTTTGAGTCATAGTGGGTGGCCAACAATTTTACCAGCTCTATATTGACAAACACATTAGGGAAAACCATTTTTCCCAAGTTTAGACGCCACGGATTACAAACTGGCTCAAAACGATCTCTTCGTTGAAAGTGGAATCTAAACAATTCATAGCCTCTTATTGGGGTCCAGATATCTGCTATGTGCTTGCACTTGTCATCCAATTTATCCACTTCTGCCCTCAATTGTGCAGAGCACCTACCTATGGACCTAGAGCTAGGAAATTGGTTAATTAAATCCTAATTCAGCTTTCGTTCAGCACCCTCTGACTCAATTCTAGACTCAACTTTCTGCTTCTTACTCTTAGGGTGACTGCTCTCACTTTGTTTTCTACCTTTCAACTTCCCCGAGCTGGTGGCTTCCATATTACTCGCTTAAAATTTCAGAAATGAAAAAGTATGCAGAGGACTTACTAGTTTTGATTGAGGTCTTTCAACTGAAACAATTCTTTGGCCCTTTGTTTGTCTCTTCATTTCCTTTGTTACCAATTCACAATAATGTTCATTTTGCAACGATTTCCTTTCAACTTATGAAATTGCCTATACTCTATGGTGCCATTAATGTTTTAACTCCAGGCACAAATGTAACAGATTTTTGAATTCCATGCTATCACATCAAATGAACTAGTCAGAAAGACACCTTCAAACTTTGGGCAATCTATACATTAGGCCCCAACCAACGTTCACTAAATACTATGTTGATCAGGGTAAAACTCTACACATCTGACTGATGTTAACATTTGTCTCATATACATCACCAAGAGTCACCCTGACACTCATTTAATTGGTTCATTCATTTCTTCATCGGCCTTACTTTTAGTATCGCTAACACATTCAGTGGTTCCTCCAATGTTATAAGTCTCACTGATAACTTTTCTTTTGGTCTTGAATATGTCGCCAAAACTGCTGCCGATATCCTCCTGTCAGTATAACTTAGCAGGTCGGATGAACATTCAGGATTTACACCGATGACACATGTCTCACCGATATATTCCCAATGCTCCTATCAGTGAACTAAATGATGGTCTCACCAATGAAACTTCATCGGTGAGACTTAAACGTTCGGGCCATCATATATTTTTGATGTCAAGATGACTTGTCTTGTCGATAGATTCCCTTCATAGATGAGACCATAATCCAATCTCCTCGATATTTCTTCTCTAGTAATCCTAGCTTTGAACACGAGTGTAGGTGATCTTCGAATTTACCCACTATCACATCAAATGTTCTATCGGAAAGACAATTCAAAATTTGGGCGATCATTTTATTCAGGCTTGACTAACGTTCATTAAACATTCTTTTGGTTGGGGATACATTATGCCGATATCACATAATCTATCCATCTGATTCATATAAATTTTGCCAAGAGTCACCCCGATGACTATCTTGATCTATTTGTGTCTTCATCGGTAGGACATGGTGTATCGCTAAGACATTCAATAATTTACCCGATGTTATAAGTCTCCATGATGATTATTCCTTCGATCTCATGTCACCAAGACTCCTTTTGATACAACTCCTTGTGCTTTGATCAGTGAGACAAGAGAGGTTTCTTGCTGATGGAACTTCATCGGTAAAACCTATATGCTCGGTATGACCTTTTCATTTCACCCTGATGGAACTTGTCTTGCCGACGAATCTCTTTATCGGTGAGACCATGGACCATGTCATCTCAATGTGTATCTTATGTAATCCGATCGGTGTGACATTTTTTTTCTTTCACCAATATGCTAAAAATGAGAATATAATGATTTATGAATTAGAGAGACCTGCACAAATTCTTTCCGATATGGGTTATTTGAATACTAGATTTTGGAGGTTTTTCATGATATCAAATGGTCAAGAATGATGTGATCATATGTGACTATGATGGATTATACTCAAGATAAGGTTTTCTTTAGGGAATCAACGAGTGCAAAATCACTTGTACTTTCCCTTGAATTATGTTTGATAACTACAAAATGGGTGTCTAAAATCATCAAGGGTTTCTTTGGTGTTTTGGGAAAGTTTTGAGTTATTGGGTAAAAAGTAGGTTTGCATTGTTACAAGGATTCAAGGAATCAAAGTGTGAAATATGACTTCTGTTCTTTGTCAAGCTTTGAGAGTTGTTTGGATTTTTTAAATTGGTCATTCTAAACTTGTCGGAAGCCTCTTAAAGGCAAGTTGATAGGTTGGTTAAGTTGAACCTACTAGGTCTAAATCAGGTAGTTGTTATTGCTAAGGTGGATCACTCCTTTCTGTGAAGGCCATACACTTATGATTGGGTCAAGTGTTCTTTTCATTAGAAATTTACTATTTCATTTTTGATAGGTTATGATTTGATTAGATGGGTTATGAAGCACTTATTTCAAACAAATATATTTATGAAAGAAGTATATTGGCATGAAATTAAATATGATTTGGTATTCCTAATGTAAAAACCATAAAGAATGGAAACAATTCTTTGTAAAGACCCACATCTTCCTTTGGACCAAAAAATTTCACTATTTTTTGAATTTTAATTTTTATTTTTTAAGTAAACTTCAATGTATTGCTCAATTAGTTGTATACTGGGGAACTTCCATCCATACGATAGGCATCTATCCACCAGATAGGCATCTAACCACAATGTTAGATAATATCCATTCGAGACCAATATCTTCATCTATCCAACTGATAGGGAATCTAACCATATCAAAAGTTAGGATAATGTCCATTCGGGACCAATATTCATCTATCCATTCGGGATAGGCATCTAACCTTTCGGGTTAGGTTAATGTCCATTTGGGGACCAAGATCTATCTATCTAAATAAGGTAGACATCTAACCACATGGGTTAGAAAATGCTCTGGCCAGAGACTTAGACTCATTGGGACCATCCGGGTCCTGAGTCACTCTTTAAAGACTACACTCCCCTACTAGGAGTGCACCGAGGTCAACGTCCTTAGGAGTATGTGAGATAATAATAAAAGCTTGAGTCCCACCTTAGAATTTGGCCTAAAGCCTCGAGGAATCAAGTGAATCCATCCGGGATTCCTTCTGAGTATAACAAGTAATCTCTAGCTTCAATTTTAATATTTATTTATCTTCCTTTATCTTAAGGTATCTTGACAAGGCCAATAAGGTAAACACCCTTAACCAATCCTAAATCCCCACCCCCAATGCCTGCATACTAGGGACAACTCCATCCCTAGACTGCCTACATACACCGTTTCAGCATGGGATCAAGGCGTATAATATGTAGTTCTATTTTCTAATCTATTGTTGGATGTAAACTATTGTGTGGGTACGCGACCCTTTCTAGGGCCATCTCCCCAGACAGTTTCTCTTTGGTTGCTACCCACATGAGGGAGCATAAAGATTCATGGTGATCTTTTGCTTGTTTCATAATTCATCTATGTCCTAGATTCCTATAAGTCACGTCACCCTTTCCCGTTGAACAACAAATCATCAAAAATAAAAGAATTAAAAAGTCAATTTCCATGCCCAAACCCGATTGGGGTTTTCTATGATTTTCACTAATGGATGTAAGTCCATTATAGTATTATCTTTTTTTAGATTATCGATCCAAGAGGGATTTCCCGCCCCTTGGATTTTAACTCCAAAATGTTCCTTATTACTCCTCGTGATTTATAGGGACGATGCCACAGATGCCGTTGTTGCAGCTTTATTAGGCTATAAGTGCAGTAACTCAAGCGCGACGACATTACCCGTAAACGTGAGTCAGAGGCACCGTTAATACCGAACACTGCTAGTTTTTATGTTTTCCTCCTCTTATTTAAGTTTTCTATCTAAGAAGAAATTAAATGCATTATCAAATAATAAGAAAAGTAGCTTGTGCACATAAACCAAATGGAATATAAAAACTTTATACCTTCTTGCTAAGGAAGTAAAATTAAATGAACTTACTAAAAACTATTTATTCAAGTATAATTGCTAGAAAGAAGTATTACTTACATCCTATGAAAGTATAAATTTTTGTAACAATGAATTGAATAGTCAAATCCATTTATGAAATAAAAACACTTAAACATAAATTTAAATTCTTCAAGATGGGTGATCTAATTTATAGATGGTATGAATCTAATTATTTTGAAATGTTAGTATTTTCTAGAAAGGAAAAGTTTGAATCTATTCACATAGTCTATGTCATAGAATAAGTAGTTTTGATTTAAATTGCAAGACACTAATATTTTCAAGATAAATATTCATCTAAGTTAGCATAAATAATTCCAACTCAAAGAGACTTCATGGCATAATCTATTGTTTCAAGACAAAGTTTATTAATTTTGGTTGCATAAATAAATATATGATCCAACTAAAAAAGAGACTTGATTTAAATTGTATAAGTTATTACACTAATTTCTTAGATAGATAAACCAATACAATGTCTTAATAAGAGTCTTGATTTTTAATTGTATAAGTTATACTACTAATGCCTCAAGATTTATGATCTAACTAAAGAAGGTTTGCATTAATTTGCATAAGCTTATTCTTGATAATATTCTAATAATTACATAATTATTTAATCACTATGACCTTGTTGTAATTAAATGAGTCAACCTTGTTTTAAGAAAACTTGAATCTACTTGTATATTGAGGGAGAAAATTAATTTAAAGAATAACCATGCTTTTTTTTTAGCTTATTGTGAATATATTAAATCATAACTATGATGTGCTATAAACCTTAAATTCCAAGAAAATAAATTTATTACACGGAGAGAGAGTTTACAATAAATCTAAGAACTAAGTTTGTGGCCTAACAAAAGAAATTTGATAAAAGATATGTTATTAATGCCTTAAGTTAGATAGTATTTTATAAATTTAAGCTTATAATTTAACGTCTAATGGTCATAATTATTATTATAGAGTTGTAATTATTGTCATAAAAGTATAGTATTGCCAAATAATATAAATGTTGTCATTCCTCTATTTTAAAATTTCTATAACTAAGTCCATACTCATAGTTTATCATTATTTATGAAGAAAAGAGATATATTATAAATCCATTAATTATATTCAACATTAGCTAGTAACCAATTCCATATTTATTCAAAGGAAATCAAATACTATCTCATAGAACCATAGTTTGGATTAAATCTTCATCAACCATCAATGTTAGTTAATTTATTGTCTTGCTAAGTTAAGATAACTTTATTAAAATTAAGAAGTTTATAGATTATTATTATTATATATGAATAAACCCACCCTTTGATAGTTAATTAGACCAAATATTTTATTACTTAATCTATCCAATTGATTCTATTAACAATCTAACTTTAAAAATTATTTCATTTAAGAATTAAATGAATATTAATTAGATATTATAAATAACTTGAATACAAAAGCACATATGTATTTTAACACTAATTAAATAGTAATTCATTTATTTATAAATTTTATTATATAAAAATTGATTTATATTTGTAATAACATTAACCGGATTAAAGGAAAATAATTTCTTTGTAAATAAACATAAATGAGAATAAATATATTGATTTAAAGAGGGAAAAAAAATAGGAATAATAATAGTAGAAAGATTAGTTCCATTCTAGATTTAGTTGGAAAAATAAAATAAATAAAGAATAGGTTGATTCTAGTAAATTTTCTAGATTGATTAGTTATTCTAAAAGCAAATCAAAGTAAAGAATACCTTGATGTTGATAGAGTTGCAACAAATCTTCTCTTTGTGCCTTCTTCAACTTGATTCTTCCTCCTTCAATCTTCTTCAAAATGATAGCATAACAATACCATTCATGTGTTGTTGATGAGAGAATAAATTACTTCAATTTATAGACTTGAGAGGAGGTAAATAGAGGGTCAAGATTGGAGATTGATTCAATGGCTAGGATTGTTTGAGAAGGTGGGGTTTGGATTGATAGCCTCACCTTGTGACAAGTGTCACAAGAATAAGACTTTAAAAATAGGACCACATGGCATGGGGAGAGGAGCCAAGGGTGCTCACACATGTGTGAGCACACTTTGGAAGAGGTGGATATGACAAGTCCCCACACCTTTCCCGTGACCATAAAACTCGTCACTCCTCTTTAAGTGACTTTTTAGGGGTTCATACTTTGCCCAAAAGGCCATATTATGTTTTCAATAAGCTCCCACCCCATAGGTACTTACCTTAGAGGTTCATTTTTACCCTAAAGTCAATAGAACAAGCCCAAATAACCATATGAAAGAGAATTCTAATATTAAAATACAAATTCTGATTTGTGAGCACACCTTGGGTAGATGGGATGTTGACATGTCTATGACATAAAAAAAAGAGGGTGGCTTGATAATGACATGTCTATGACATGTAAGGGAGGGTGGTTTGACCATGTGTGCTCACATGTGTGAGCACACATGGGGAAGCCAAATGGCTAAAAGAGGAAAGGTCACATGCATGGTGTGAACTCTCACACAAGGGTGAGTGGAGATGAGTTGTAAGGTGATAGTGACTTGTGCATGCAAGTTACATGTGAGTAAGATTAGAATAAATTTTTTAATTTGAAAAAAATGATAGTGAAGATTAATTAATCAATTAATTTAGGATTAACCAATTAATGGATTATGAAGGATAGTGACATCTCCCTAATCATGATTAATTAGATTAAATGATGTATTATATTAATTAATGTGACTTATGAAAGTGGTTAATTTATTAATAATAGGTTGCTCTAATCAATAATGCTTAGGATAAGATGATAACACTTGTTACCTAATTACTTAATTTTTATTTTTTAATACCATATGCTGAAATTATTAATAAAACACTTATTTATTAATATTGTTAACTTTTATTTGTTCCTTTTTAGGAGTGTGTATTTTAATAATAATAATTTATTATTATTATTATTATTTGTTTTATTTATTTATTTATTTATTTATTTATTTATTTAATTTCTACCTTCTTCACACTTAAATTAATTGTATAAAACCACTTACATAATATTACCACACAAAATTATAATATGTCTAAAGTTTTAACAAAGAGAGGGTTATGACATCTTTCAACACATAAACTATTATGTAGTAGTCAATTAAAATGAAAAAGCTTACTCTATATTAGTTAGGATACACAACTAAGAAAATGATCTAAAGTGATTTATTTATCCTAGAGGAACTAAGTATATAGTATACAAAGAAAACCAACAAACCCACAACTACCCCTATTTTGAAGGAGTTTAGTTTTCTCCCCTTCCTAATCTCGCTAATATTGTCTAATTATTTTAAAGAGACGAAGGTTCATAACACAACTTTATTCAACCTATTAAATAGCTCGGTTAATGAAACTTGACAAAAGCAACAAAAAAATTGCTACATTTGGCATTTCATGTTGAATGAAGAGTGGTGAAAATAATCTACTTATAGTTTAATAAAACACTATTTTGTATAAGAAGGCT
>VDFB02164694.1:0-19170 GCA_007258455.2 Sequoia sempervirens | reverse complement strand
GCCTGTTCTGAGAGCTTTTGTTTAGAATGAATTCTCTGATCAATGATCACCGTAGACGACATTCTTTCAATTTGCTGCTCTGCTAACTCTGGATGTTCTATCTGACTTGTTTCCTTGGGCAAATAATGATGGATATCTTTATTCATGATGTCCCCAATTTGAGTTTGGGACATATTCGATCTTGATTTTGACAACTCCGTTTTATTGTAGGAGTTAAGAATTTGCTCTTTTTGTGTAACACAATCTTGTTCTAGCTGAAGATCATCTACGTGTCCATCCATAGAAAGCATCTCATGGGTAGATGGAGGAGTATGCGCTACATCGATATGATCATTTTGCATGGATAGGAGAGTGTTCATTAGATTATTGTAGTATCTTGGAGATACAAATTCTTGATCTTGATTAATTTCGGAGTTGCTTTCGACATGCTTTGGATCAAGCTCTTGACATGGGGTAGCTTCAAATGATGGATTTCTTACAAAGGACTTTTGGATGTCGACATTAGGCATGGTCAAGTTTAAGGTTCCTTCAGTATCTGTCTCCATGAGGTCAAAGGGGATCAACATGTTTTGAAAATGACCATTGCTAGACCTTAGTGAAAGATTTTGATCTTGCTTTGGAATAACTTCTTGAGATATGTCCTCTACCTCATAAGGCGATGTAGAGACATTTTCAATATGATCATTGGTCAACGGATCATGCATTATGTCAATAGGATCAAATAACCCTAACACTCCTTGAAAGAGATCACTAAAAAGTGGCTCTTGATGTATGGTGAGTTGATCATCGGATTGTGTAGATATATCTTCAATGTGCTCCTCGATGGAGAGGTTTTGATCATTGTTTTCGACAATTGCGATGGAGAGATTGTGAATGTCTTCGACCATAGCATCAAGTGATGTTGATATTTCTTGAATTGGCTCATTGTCGAGTTTTGTTGGTGGATTTTGATCGAGATTCAAAAGTGACTCTTGACATATGTCGATTTGATCATTGACAGTAAACGGTGCTCGATGGATTGGATCTTGATCCTGTTTTCAATAGTTGCCATCTTTGTGTTTGTGCCTCGTGGTTATTGGGTAGCTTGAGAGGCTTGGGAAACTCTTGAAAAGGATTGCTGTAACTTGCTGAGCTTGTGCCGCTTGTTATTGTTGCAGCTTATGTTTGATTTGATTTTGTCAGTGTGAAGCTTGAGAAGCTGCATGCGGCTATAGGCTTTGCCGAATGTTTCCATATTGTTGGAGCAATTGTTGGTATATTGGAATGAAGCATTGTAATGGCTTACTTGGCTTAGTCGCAATGGTGATGGTGGTGGGATTGAAATTGTGTTGGATGTAGTGACAAGTGTTTGAGATACGCTCGGAGCGATCATGGTAGTGAGGGGTTGAGATGTGATGGGAGTGATAGTGGTGTTTGGAATGATTGAAGGGATAGTGATGGTTGGATTGACCGAGGTGACAGGCCCTTGGGAGACCGTATTTTGATTTGGGATCCATGTTGTTGTTTGATTAGATACCATCCATTGGTGTGATGTCGATGGTATATTCAAAGGATTTGTCGTGATGGTTTGATTGACGTTAGGTGGATTGATTTGGGTGGCGTGATTGGTGTTAGGTAAAGGGGGAATCCCTAAACCAAGGAATGATGTTGGTAATGGTGGTGGAGATTTCCCTTGGCGCAATGCCTCAACTATTTTGGAAAGTTCTACAATTTGATCTCGCCAAATTTGTTCTTGATTTTGATTTTGACTCACTTGAGATAGTTGATTTGGCTTGTGTTCAAGTAGTTTTGGCATGCATGCTTGCGATTTTTGAATGGGTTTATGGGAAAATTGACTTTGGATAATGTTCTGATTTGGCATGATAGGATGAACAATGTTGGTATTGGGAATCATTTTTCCAAAGGTTTCCGAGTTAGGATTCATGTTTCGAAAAAATGCATTTGGTATATCCACATTTGGTTTGTAGGGATTTGGTGGAATGATGTTGCTCGTTTGAAGACTCATGTATTGATTTTTTGGAGGATAGACTTGTAAGTTTGGACTTTGATTGAAATCTATCATGGGGAGATGTGTTCCAAAATTCAGATTGGGCATACCCACACTTGTTGTACCATTGACATTTGTCGAAGGAAATGATCCTATGCATGGATTTTGATAATTGATAGGTATTGCAAGGCTTTGAAGATTCAACTGATTTGGATTACCCAAGATGTATGGATCAAGTTTATATTCCATGTTCTTCTTGTATTTTGACCTTGTTATGAAAGTGACCTCTAAGATTCTTAGGACCAATGATGATATGGAGGATGAAAGGTGGATGATATGAGTGATGAACGTTTAGGAACTTTGAATCAAATGCTAGACTTAGGGATTTTGATTTTGATTGTTTGATGTGGATGATGAACTTGTAAACCCTAAAATGTTGGATGTTATCTTAGGATGAACTTGTTCAAAGAGGTGATAATTTAACTAAGTGTGCGTGGAAGGATTCATCCAAACACACCTAACTAAATAAATGATTTTGATTTGGTTTGGAAATGTACCCAAGTCTAGGATGATGTTTGCAAAGATCTAAAGTTGTTTTGGTGAGATGGATTGATGAATGTTTGGAAGATAGATGAAAGTTTTGATGATCCTAAGAGACTTAGAGAGACTTTGTTTACTAGGCCAAGGTATTGAAGAACACACTTTTCTCTAAGAGCAATCAAAAGACCAATATGACCAAGAGATATCAAGCACATGTGTGGGGTCCAATTCGTTATCTTTGCTTAGTGTATTCCTTTTACCACAAACACACTCTTGATTAAAGTTTCAAAGTAAGATGTCCAATGTCTAAATTCCTTTTCTTCCCACAAAGTGTTGTGTGGGAGTTCCAAGAAATTGAGGCAAAGGGATTTCCTAGGTTAACCCTAGTTAGAGCAAATGACGATATAAATTCAAGTGATGAGAAACCTCTAAGGACATAATCCCAAGGGAAGGCAACAACACTTAAATTTGTCAAAAGGTATTTGCTCTATCAAAAGGGGTTTGAAATTTGCATGATCATGTTTAAGTGTTTGTTTGCAAAATGTTTTCGGTCACCCAATCGGGTTTTCTGCAAACAAAAAATAATTACGCTTCACGGATGTGATAGACACGTTTGTTGAGTCCCCACTTGGACAAGTCCAAACCTACTCTACTTTCAGCGGATGGTTAGATGTCGGACCTCCCATCGCCTCCACCACGGCACTCACTTATATCGGGCAAATTTCAAGCATCAACACCCATGAAACTCCCATGGCATGCCTTCCATCTCTACCTTCAAAAGCCGTAGGGCTAGGGCGTGTTTTAACCAATCGCTCTTGCACCAAATAAAATGCATTAAGGATTTGGCAAAATTTTAAATACATAGGTCTCTAGTAAGGACTTTCCTCGTCAGGAGTTGCCGCTGACTCAACGTAAGAGTCCTTCGGATCCACCGTCGGAGCCAACCGCTGGATTATGGCGCGAACTAAAACTTATATCCCACCTGGAAATATCACTCTTGGCTTTAGAGTGTTATTTGCTGAGTCGCCGCTGGGTGAGTACTTTTTCCCCAAGGCAGGCCCTCTAAGATAAACAAAAGCGAGCAAAGACACAATCCGTAACTCGATCGATCTTTGATGGCACAAAGAACGAGAATGTACGCGAAAATGCCCCTACTCACACTCGCACAAGATTGTTTAATTTTTTAAGCCCCAAAATGAAGTGTTTCAAAGCAATAAAATGTGTTTTGAGTGTTTCTCTTGCACCCTAGATCGCACGAAGCGCAAGGGGAGAGGATACGTACTCAAAAGACAATCACACAATCAAACACTTGTTCGTTTTACACCCTTCAAAGCAATTGTGAATTCGTTTTAAAGCACCAAGATGAAGTGTGAAATTGCTTGTTCAATTTTAGCCCAAAAGTAAAAGACTAGTCAGTTTCTAAGGTTCGATTTTAGCACAACTTTGAAAGATCAAATCAATGGTTTAGTTGGCCTAAATAGAAAATAAAAGCAGGGAATGGATGCTTCTAAATTATTTCAATAAGCATTAAAAAATGCTTTTGTCAAGTTTAAGTTGAAGACCCACTCTTCCGACTTAAATTTGCTTTGTTGTTCTTTTGGATTTGTTTCTCATACAAGAGAGACAAACATTTCTTCTTGATGCAACCCTGAAAGCATTACAAAGTTATCAAAAGTAAGATTCATTTCATAAATAGATGCAATTTTAATCATAATGAATTTGAAATTTTTCATAACAAGGAAATAACCCTTGAAAACCAGCATTCAAGAGATAAAAAAGAGAAATAGTTCATTAGATCAATAGAAATCAGCTTTTGAGATTTGAACACTCAAAAGAACTAATGGCTTTTTATTTGCCCCTCCAAAGATGGCCTGCACACCAAACAATAAATCAGATCACAGAGCACACAGTTGACGTTAGCAGATTATGCGTAATGATCAATATAATAAAATAAAAAAAACACCTTGAATCAGACCTTTGCAAGTCACATTAAATACCACTGTCATGCATAAATGGTGGAATTAATGTCTTATGGTCTTTGACTTGGAGCCTTGCATATTAAATCAGCTTTGAAGTTGTACATTTCCGCGGTTGCATTCACGTGACAAAGAGCATCCCTAAAAGCTTTTGAAATGATAGTCCAGCGGTTTTCACACACACTTCCTATCTCCGTCTCCGGTTTGAATGATGTTGAACATTTGTAGTTCAAAGGAAAAGCGGGTAAACTATTATGGAAATAAAAACCCGCAGCTCAAAATGCATGAGAACTAAGAACAATTGAGTATGGCTAGGAAAGGTCGCTGGTTTGAAAAAAGAGAACAACTTACACTATTTTCCTGTGGAGCCACACTGTGGGACTGACGACGCCAATGTACTCAAGGATAAAAAATAATCTCCAATTTACACTATTGAGCTTTGCGGATTGAGTAAACAATGCACTTGTCTTCAGTGGTGTTATAATGACCAAAAAGGCTCTGTCAAGTCATGAATTGAATGTTGACAGCAGATAGATTCCTCGAGCTGTGAAAATCCTGTAGCATCTTCACAGTCCTAATAACTATTGTATAGGGTATGCACGTCTTGGGGAAGTCCTCGAGGGTCTACACCCAAATCCCATGTGGGAACCCAAGCATCAAGTCAAGGCGTATCAATTGCAATAAAAGACACTTTTAGACCTGCCTCGTATTAATGCGCAGTGAGACATTCTTTTCACTCCATTCAACGCTGTGAAATCCTCCTGCAAACAATGAATGAGAAGTGATTGGTAGCATAGATATTTACCTTTGAGTTCTCCAATCAAGTTCAAAAAGAAGCACCTCCCAATTTATATTTCTTTAGATTTAAACTACTAACCAGTGCAAAATGATGTGATTAGTGAAAGCAACACATAGCCAATGATAAATGATTTCTTTTTGTACAAATACGTATAGATGTAAAGCCAAATCCTGCAATCATGGATATGTGTACTTTTGTTTCAAAACAAAAAAAAAACTTTTAGACATACATCAATCAAAGCCACCTATGCATCACTTAAAAAAGGAACACCTAAGCTGATGGAGAATAGCGCCATAAAGTTCACACTTCGCAGTAAAAAAAAGGAAACACAGTCATGGGAGACTAAAAACGTGGTCCAATGAATTTAGAACGGCCTCCTCTATAATGAAAACGCCTTTTCACCTTTTAAAGCGCAGCCAAAGTAAAGTTGGAACTTCCTGACTAACATCAGCATATTTGAAAATAAATCTTACGACAATAAAGTGTTGTATTTTGAGGTGTTGCATAGGGATAGCGTAGAAGAAAAGTTATATGGCGAGAGAGAGAAAGGGTAGTTGGTTGAGAGAAGGGAGCCCGGATCAATCATACCAATAAAGTCTTATGGTCTTAGCTGATAAAGCCCATCACTGGTACAGATTAAGCACACCGAGGCCATGATCCTAGATAAAAGCCTATCACCTGGTGTAGATTCACACCTAACATCCACTGTTAGCTGGTATGAGAAAATAAATGTGTTCGAGCTTGCCTTGCATTGCAAGTATGAACCCATACTAGAAATGTATTTGACCATTGGAATCTGTGAGACCCACGACTGTGAACCTTTTGACATAATTCCTAAAAGAGGCATGGTCTCATGGCCTATAATGATTATGACACAAGAACTAAATGGATTCTATGAAAAGGATTTGGATATTTTTCAGGAAAACGTCATTAGCTAGAGTAAAGCCAGATTCTGTAATTATTTCCAGCGTAGAATGATTATATGACCTACACAAAATAAGACTCCTTAGATAAATTAAACTTTCCAGCAAAAAGTGCCTTTAGCAGTGTAAAAAGCTAGCACGGCGTAGGGGCAGGTAGATTTTAAAAGTCTTCATAATGTCATTTTGAAAAAAAGACTTTAAAATAAATCTAGCATACATAGGCTAAATTCCACAATCATACAGCCAGGATTGTTTAAAACCCATAATGTAGGCACCCTCTTCTAGCGCGAATCATAACACCACAAATCTGCATATTTATCCTATTTCATGGAATATCAACATGAAGTTAGTTAAAAGAAAGAAAACCAAGAGGTATTCTTTATGAAATAATCACCTATGCTCTTCAAATATAACAAAACAAACTAGTTAAAATCCTAAGAAACATGGTGAATAATCTATTCCATAGTGGATTGGTGCTATTGTAGAAAATAGCCCTTTCCCAATCCTTGCTCAAGATAAGCTAGTGATGAAATTGCTATGAAGAATGATATGGATGAGCAAAATCAGTTCTCAAGGAGAGTGACTTTGCATATGATTTGAGGATCAAAGTGTGGAGGATTTGCTTGAGGATGAAGCCTCTATTTAAAGATTTTCAAATGCTAAGAGTGCCAAACATGGAGGATGTGGGACTAAGATTGGACAAATGAGAGGAAGACACTTGTCAAGTGGTGAGTGGTTGATACATGTGCAAGATTTGGGAAATGTTCCTAAGAGGGGGGAAATTTGAATTCAAATTTGTGCAATGAATGCTAAGTTTGACCTTTGGAAGGGGACATGTAAGAGCCATGTAATAACTCATAAATGACTTGTTGGATGTACATGTCCACTTGTTTTTTATTTCAAATTCTAGGGAATATTCCATGTTGAGTGAAAATGTTGATTTTAATAAATCAATAAATTGATTTATTGGTGCAAGTGGCTAAATCTAGAGAATGCAAGTGGTGAGGATTAGTATTTAATCAAGATTAATTAGCTAGGATGATTATTAGGATGAGTTTGACGTCTTTGACTTAGATATTTGATTTATTTAAATAAAAAAAGGAGAAATATGAATTGGATTTCAATTAAATGAAGTCCTGATTTATTTAATTAAATGGATGATGCAAGATAAAGGTTGAATGATTTATGAGATGAAATGGTATTATTTGATGATTAAACCTTTGAATTGACTGTATAGATATTTTTATTGTGTGTCCTCTACAGGACCCTATGTAGATACAAATTTATGACCTAGCATCATCAACACACCATCAACTTAATTAAGGGTCTAAACCAATCGATAGAAACAAGATTGATTAATCTGAAGGTGAAGCTCTAATGGCAGGAAGCTTAAAGATTAATTGAATCCGCCAACTATATACCCAATCAAGCATTCTACCTAGGTATCTAATTTGGTTTTGGTCTGAAAGAAAAATGGTGATATCTGACTTTGTGTGGATTTCAGAGACCTAAACAAAGCCTCTTTGAAGGATCATTACCCTCTACCCTCAATGGAGCAAATCTTACAGACTGTGGTGGGGTCAAAAATGTTTTTTGTACTTGATGGCTTTTTGGGTTATAACCAAGTTAACATAAAAGGTGAGGACCAACATAAGATGATATTCACCATCAAATGGGGAATGTTCACCTATGTGAAAATGCCTTTTGACCTGTCTAATGCAAGAGCCATTTTATAGCACACAATGGATGTCACGTTTAAGGAGTTGATCAATAAGATCATCCTTATTTATCTAGATGGCTTAACTATATTCTTGAATTTTAAGGGTGACCATTTTGACCACCTAGAAAAAATCTTCCAGAGGTCCCAACTATTCAAGGTTTTTTTAAATCCCAAAAAATGTGTTTTTCAGGTACCACAAGGCAAGTTGTTTGGATTTGTGGTCTCTAAAGAAGGAATAGCTATTGATTTTGAAAGGGTAAAAGATATAAAATAATTACTGTTATCGGTCAACCAAAAGGGAGTCCAATATTTTCTAGGAAAGATTAATTTCGTTAGCATGTTTATTTCAGATTTTATGAGAATTGTAAGACCTATTACATTAATGTTGAAAAAAGGGCCTATCTTTTAAATGGACTCTAGAAGGAAAAAATGCTTTTGAAAAGATAAATGTAGCTATTTCTACATCTCCGGTGTTAGCAAACCCAGACTTTTTAAAATATTTTATTTCATATGTTTATAGCGGCGAGCACAATATAGCCACCATCCTGGCACAGAAGGATAATGAAGGAATCAGAGAACACCCCACCACCTTCCATTCAAGGACTCTAAAATGATATGAGAATAGATGCAATTTTGTGAAAAAACAAGCCTTCACTATGGTGAAGAGTTAGAAAAACTTCATACTGGTTTTAGCAAGCAAGATCACAATCCTTGTCGCTCACCCTAGCGTGAGGGAATACATCATGGAAGGGGAAATCACTGAGAAAAGACCCAATTGGATCACCAAGATCCTGGAATATGACATCAAGGTCTAACCCTTGAAGCTAGTCAGGGGAAGAGGCCTATGCAAATATCTCACTAAAGAGCTCAATCTTGGGACAAAAGGAAAAGACCAATCAAGTTTTCACAAACCAATTCGAGTCACATGAGTCTTGGGTGACTAATAGAATAAGGTTCATGCAAATCGGTAGATATTTAGCTAGAATTCTGACACAAAAAAGGAGGTATTGTAGGTTGCAAGGTGTTGTGAATGTATTAATTGAGGAACTTTTCTTTAAGAGAAATTTCAATGGTGTCCTCCTCAGCTGCATAGATAAAGAGCAAGCTCAAAGAGTTTTGGGAAATTTTCATAATAGCCTAGAAGGTAGAAATTTATTTACAAAAAGTACTACTTTGAATATCATGCAGGTAGGTTATTATTGGCCCACCTTATTCTCATAGTGTCATGATCTAGTAAGGAAATGTTCGCAATGCTAATTCTTCATCAACAAGTAAAAGAATTTCACTATGCCTTTGTGTTTGATCATGGTAGAAGAACCTTTCATGTAGTGGGGCTTGGACTTCATCAAGAAGATTAATCCCATTTCTAGCTCAGCACACAAGTGGATGTTGATAGTGATGGACTACTTCACAAGATGGGCGAAGGAGGCCCCTCTAAAAAATGCTACCAAAGTTGAAATCATCAATTTTTTGGGCGAACTAATAGCAAGGTTTGGCTCTCCCAAAACCTTAATCTCTGATAATGCATGATCTTTTGTGGGAATTGGAATGTCAAAATTCACCCTCAAACATGGAGTCTACCTTAATACTTCATCAAATAATTACCCTCAAGGAAATGGACTCGTTGAATCTACCAAAAAAACATGATTCGGCTAATAAAATGAATCGATTCAAAACATCAAAGGGAGTGGCATAAACACCTATGAGCGGCCTTATGGGAAGACCACATCACTCCAAAAAAAAATTGAAGGCTTCCCCTTATGAATTAGTGTATGGGAAAGAGGTGGTTTTGCCTATCTTTATGGAAATTTTGGCATTACAGTTTTTAAAGTCTTTGGAGGTCGAAGAAAATAAAAATATGGAGGTAAGACTAACCAAGCTAGTACACCTTCAAGAAACACATGAGAATGTGTTTGATGCCATGACCAACCATCAACAAGTGGTCAAGAGATGGTTCAATAAAAATACCTCTGACCCTAGTTTCAAAGAGGGTAGTTGTTATCAAATTTTCACTTCACTTCAATTTGACAAAACTGGTTCATTCAAGATTCATTTTTATAGTGAAGGATTTCAATTTACCTCTGCAGATGTTTAAACATTGCCATCGTTTGAGTTATTGATGGAATTTTAAGATACAATGTGTTTAGTTGTTTGTTATCAATTGCATCATTAAGTATTGCATGGAATGTAAAAAGAAATGCTTTCATTCTGATATTTGTTTACAGTGTTCCAAACATTGTTTTTGTACAAAAGGAAAAGTACATAATCGAACAAGTATTTCACAAATGTTGTAATTGTATTCATTGGATAATAAGAACCAAGTGTCCCACACAAGTCATGGGAGTAGCTGTGACAATGTATCAAAAGGAACATTCTACACTATTGAAGATGAAAGAAAAGAAGACACATAAGAAACAACATAATCATCATTGCTTGTAAGTCTTCAAGTTGATTCTAGAATGATGCATCATCCTTGTTCCCAAGCTCTTGATAGATTTGCAAGAGATATCAAAATATGTTAGAGCTCTGACTATGAACATTCCTATATGAATTATCAACAATAATGGAGAATGCTACCAATGATACATTGAAACAATTGAGCAAGAACAAGAAGTGTGACAAAAGCCAAGGAGGAAACATCAAAATAATATATTGCCTTAATCTAACAATGTTTGTTTCCATGTGCAGGTATAGGACAAGTCATGTTGTTGATCTAGTTGGAATATCATAAAGCATGTGGTGTAAAACGGGATCCCACAAGGGTTGAGACCTGGCATGCTATCCCTCAAGCATCCAAAGAGGGATTAATAAAGAAATAGATCCAAAATGCTCAAGACATCCATCAAATGAGTGCATCATTAAGTGCCAAAAAGACTTAAACAGTTGACCATTCAAGAAAGTCAACTCTCAAAAATGCAATGAATTGAAAATCATGAGTGATCAACTATTCAAGTGCATGATCTCACAATGTGATAGTGAACATGCATACATAATGCCTTGTTTGAAAATCATCAATTATAGCTGAAGCAAATTGGAAAAGCCCCAAAATATCATAATAGAGTGCTTCTATTTCAAAATCTTCCATACAATGATAAGTCCACTTCATCATGTTGCTAATTAGGAGATAAAAATGCATGAAGAGTACAAATGAGGAATTGGCTCCATCTGTAACAAAGTGACAAATGTCTGCAAGTAATCCATTGAAGGCAGAGAATGAATGCAAAATGGCATGGTGAATTAAATGCAAGGCATTAAGTGTTGGGAAACAAATGCACTATGTCCTATGGAGGTAATTTTCAAATTTTGAATTTGTTTTAGTATTCTAGTATCATCATTATGAGAGGAAAAGTCTGATTGCATGACTCAATGCTTGCATGAAATACAAAATGAAGCATAAGACTATGGAAAAGAAGTGAAATGTTTTTATTTTGAAGCATTGAAATGGCTTGAAGCCATGATAAATATCTACAAATGAAACATTGAGAAGTTGTTGAGGTAAATCAAATCAAATCTGTTGCTAAGAGTTTTCCAGGATGTCAAAATGCAGTCTAGAATAGCATCATCAATGAAAAAGATTTGTAGAATAGGTGAGTTTTGCTTCAGAATTCCTATGCTACAAATATATGGGAAAATCATATAGCCTTGACTCATTGAATGTGGAGTTGAAAGCATTCAAATGTGATAATAAGCATCAAAGTGCTCTACAGGGCTCATGTTTGCTGCAAGTTAAGCATGTTCATAAGGATGAATCTCATTATTGGTGCATTTTGAAGAGTAAGTTGTAAGTCCACCTTTTGAAAATGAGCATGCTAAAATGGAGTAAATTCTGCAATTCAATGAAGCTATAGCAAAACAAGTATACAAATGAAATCATTTCATTCCATCAAAAAATGTGCTTATGCTACGGTGGTGCCATGGCAAGGCTAAATTTCAAGTAAAACATGCAATCATATGTTGTCAATTTGGGTTTTGGAACAAACCCATTGAGTTTTACAAATGGTGTTTCCAGTTCTTCCAGTCCAGATCATTCCATTCCATTCCATTTGTCCATTCCGTCCATTGTTTCATTGTCCAGACCCCATTCCATTCCATTCCATTTCATTTTGTTCATGTGCATAAGAAGGGAAGAGATTTTCTTTTCAAAAATAAATGGAAGTATAAAATAGCAGGCCCATGGACATAAAGGTTTTTGAAACCCTCACAAAAGGAAGCTTTCATTATGAAAATGGTCCTCATTTATCAATAAATGCATTTACATGGTAGGGTCAAGCCCTAATTTGCATTCAACAGTGGAAGAAACAGTGGAAGCCACGGACTCAACGGCCCATTTTTTCCATCAAAAAAGCTAATGAATAGACAAAAAAAATATAGTCAAAATCATACCAGCATCCAAGGTTTGAAGGAGGGTCGAATGCATCCAACGTTCGAAGGAGGAGAAGCTCAACAGAGGCCACAAGAACGAAACCATAATCCCTCCATGGTGGCACACAGACAAGGTTCCGTTTTCACCAAAGGTCGATGATGCAAATAACGGTGGAATGAACATTTCGAAAGCCTTTTTGTGTTTTAGGGTTTTCACCCTATAATTGGCCGTGTGATTTTTATTACATATATTTATTTTTCAAATGCCACCATTTTCATTGCCTAGGCCGACATAAGGCTATGGCTTATTTTTTCCTTTGATTTTTCTTAGAAAATCAAACACATATCATGCATATGGCCCTTTTAGGGTAGCCTTCTCTTTTTCCTTAGAGAAATTTCATGCCAAGCTACCTTTGGAGCCAGGACATGACCTTAGGTCATTAATTTTTTTGCCTAAGTGAAGAATGATATATATATTTTTATGATTTTTTATATAAAAATCAATTATGTAAAGGAGCATTGCATATGTAATATTCGATTTTTTGCGATAAATAAATGCAAAAAATCAAAACAAATGGAGATCAAAAAAGTTAAAAATGCACTTTTGTTCACACTAAAAATTTCTATTCCAGGATCCAGTCTTGGGAAAATTTGAAAAGAAAGTGCCAGATGGAGGTTTGTATTTTCAGTTTCCAGCAATTAGTGCCTGATTTTGAGCCCTTTTTTGGATCAACTTTTGGGTGATAGAAAATTTCCAGCCTTTTGGTGCAATTTTGGAGCTGTTTTGAGGACTATTTTTTAGGATTTTTAAGGGAGCTCGAAAATGCAAAAGGAGTTGCCTTTTTGGAGAGGTGGCAATATGAATTTTCTATTTTTGGCACTGTAGGTCACATTTTGGCTATAAATCTAAGAAAACTTGATTTTCTCAAGGTCTAGAATTATTCAGTTTCTTGCTCTCTTAGCCATTTTTGAGAGCTTTGTAAACTTATCTGATATCATATTTTGATGTCTTTTTCCTCCACTTGCAATAAAGCAGTAGATGTATCCTGTTCACTTTCTTGTCATGGGCTCACAGTAATGGTGTGATTTTGTTGTGATTCAGTTAATTGAATCCTTCTTAGTCCTATTGTTGTGGGTTAATGTCAAAATTTGTAATAGGTCCAGGTTGCTCATTGTAGTCTATTTTCAAGAGTCTTTATGCAAAACACTAATGAACTAAAAGCATTGTGGTGAGTTGTGAGAGTTAATTATTGTCAAAGAAGTGTTGTGAGTTAATTTTCATCAAAGTCTCAATATTTAGTTGATCATCTTAATTAGTAGGTGTTAATTTTCAGTTTTCTTCCTATTCCTCTTTCCCCTGAAAGTGAATAGATTAAGTGGTTAACTAGAAGAGAACCATCCCACTCTGGAGATTCACTCTCCCCAATTGCTTTACCCACAAACCAAAGAGTGATTCCATGTTGCGACAAGATAGACAAGTGTAACTTGCCTAAAGGGTGCAATATTGGTCCCCAATAGTAGCCTAGTCCTAAAATATGATGAACGTGCCACCAAACTAGAGCAACATGCTAAATTTGACTCCTTATGGAAAGGGTCATTTCGCATTTCAAAATGCAAAGAAAGTAATGCCTATGAACTAGAAGACATGGACAAAAACATTGTGGGAATACTGATAAATGAGCTTGGAGAAGCTTTGTAACAACAAAATTTACAAAGATTAATATTCTTTTTCCAATGGTTAAAAAATGATAAAACCTCAACCTGGATGTTGTGAAACTCCGACATAGTGACCTTGGCTAGCACCAAAATGTAGCGGCATTTTTTGAGCATGTGGTAGTAGAAGCTCCAACCAAAAAGTGGGCAGTTCTAAAAAATCTAACTCAAGGTCAATCTTTAATTTACACCATCACTCCTCTAGGTTGGTATACCAAGTCGTAGAAGTCAATGTACCACTCCATGCCATAGATCAACTCGATATTATTCGCATGGAGAAGGAAGGAGCTAGCAGGCCTCGAACTTTGGTGATGCCACTCTAATGTAGTGGTCCAAAAACTAGAGAGCAAAGGAATCCACAACACCATTCTCACATTTTCAACATGAAGTTGGAGGTCCATAGCTGAGGGGATGCCAAGGCCCAGAACAACCACATCGACAATCTCTTTCAGACCCACCAGATAGTCCTTGGAGAACATAGTCTTCGATAGCTCCACCACATAGGGCTTGGAGATGTTTAAGTCCAGCAGTGATGCAATGAACCACAAGATAATGTTTGTGTTTGCACGGTAGTGTTTCGCATTAGAGATAAAATATGCGCCTAACACCCACTTAAACACAGTGATGATTAAGCGGTTCTTGGTTTCCAAAAGTCACTTAATCCTCTCATTTGTAACCTCTCCTACAAAGGCTACTTTATTCTTCCTACCCATAAGCCTAATTGGAGTACCCATACCTATCTGATGTAGAAATAAAGCTTGTAAAATGAGAAGTGCTTTTCATGATTGGATAGGACGTAATTTATAGAGAATTTAACAAACTGAAAATTTCTCAAAATGAAAAAATTTCTATCTCGAAATAACAACGAGAAATGCAAGTTGGTGATCTGGTGTAAAAAAATTGTATGAAGGAGGATTGATAAAAATATCTTGATGATTGATACGAGTGCTAGCATTAATTCTAGGCATGTTGTCTTTCACCATGTGTCATGTTGCCTTCTTGCTTGTTAACCAGCATTACCATGTGAAAAGAATGCTATTAACGCTACCTCCTACCTATTTAATGCAAGAATCTTCTTATATTATTCCTCCTATTTTTTTATAATGTCCTTAAAAATGGTGTATGGAAAGTACCTAAATTCCCCTCCTAAAGTGGAGTTTACATTTCCCAAAAAATAGGCATTTAATGTGCATGTACCACCTCGTTGGCAGTGCTCCAAAGGTTAATCATGCTAGCCATGCATTTATTCTGAGTAAATTTTGAGGTAGTGAACATTAAAAGAGCATTTGAAAGCAGAAAAAATTCTAAGTATTGATCTCTCAAATCAAGGGTAAAATTGGGGTGGGTCGGAGTTCGTGGCTGGAGCGTCGGCATCTGGGAATGATGGGGACCTGGGCAGGGGTTGATTGGATGATGGAGTGTGTCAAGTTGAAGCTATAAATGAGGTCTCGCGGAGTTCAACTCACGGCACTATGGTTTTCCCAATATACATTGCATCGGACCCACATCTACCCTAACTAGTAAACATATGCAATAAAGCTTGACAAGAATATCAAGATTCAGTGGTGGTGAAAATTTGAAAGTCACCATTGGTGCAAAAGCTATCAAGGCTATGTTGTGTATTCCCTTTGATCGAGAGGCAAAGTACTTTTCAAGGAGAGATATAGAGTAGTTTTGGGCCAAAAGAAGAGACAAATTAACTTTTTTCAACGTTGAGACATGTCATGAGAGGAATAACGTGATTCCCAATTTCCTATTTGGCATATAGTCAGTTCAGTGATGATTTGGTCTCATCTCAATGCCAAAGCACATGTATAGCTTGGATTCGATTAGTGAGATGAAAATATATCATATGGGTTTGGCCATCAAGCTTAAGAGGCAGGAGTTTTTTGGTATGATTTCACTGAGATAATGACCGAGAGGATGCTCAAGCAGTTAAGCGAGTATAACCATTCCTTCAAATTTAGGTACTCCTCTTTTCTTGTACATTTGATTTTGCATCAAAACCCTAGGTTTTTTGGGAAATACATGGTGTTGGACATTTGGGATACAACAAGATTAGTTAAACCAATGTTAGTACGAACTCATGTTCTTTCGAGCACACAAGACTATTATTCCTTTTTCAATTATTTCCTAAACCATCCTCTCCATGATTTGTCTCAGCTACCTCATCTCATCAGATTTTTTGGTGAACATTCAGCCTGGATGAATGAACATAGGCCTTGATTTGATTATTTTTGTGGGCCATATTTTAATTTCATTAGACTGCATGGACTTTTTGAAGAACCCTTTAGGTTTGTTAGGTGTCTAACCAACAAAACACTTGCACTAGAAATGTACTAGCAATTATCGATTACAGATAAAGCCTATGGCACTAGAAACAAGAAGGTGAAGCTTTATGTGAACCCTCTAACCTTTAGCAAACACAAAGTGGTGCTCTTATTAAGAGAGAGGAAGGAGAAATTTTGACCAAAAAGTTGGCCTATCTTGGCTTGGGTCTCATTTGTGATACATGGAAGTATAATCTAGATGGGTTCCTACCCATGAAGCATGAGTCATGGCCATACTAGGAGAAAAAGTAGAATCCAAAGAGGGATGCAGAAGAAACACACATTGACTTAGCCCTCCTACCATATGTGTGGAATCTATGGCTCTCTTTTAATTAAATACTACAAGAGTTTGAGTTGGACATCCTAATGGATAAGTCTGTGAAGCAACAATTGAAGAAGAAGAATTGGTCCTAAAGGAAAATAGTCGATTTCAAAAGATATTGATAAGAAATCAAATAGATAAGCTCCTTGCATGAACAGATCCCCATCAATGAAACTTTTGAGGAAATTTATGATGCATAAGTCAGGTCCGGTTTCAAAATACCTTCCGACTCACCACCACCACGAACTGAGACAGAAAATAAAAGGGGAAAAGAAGCACCATGGGATCAAGAGCAACAACCATCCTCATCCACTAGCATATCCACAAGAGCGACACGAACCTGATGATCTATAAGAAGGACTTTGACAATTTGAGGCACTTAAGGTTCGTTGGACTCAGTGGTCAAGAGGTTTGTTGCAAAAAATCAACCTCCTACGAAGAGGAGAAGAACTCAAGGGTCGAGAAAGCAAGGACCTCTGGAGAGGGATGATGATGAGGAGGTGACTTTTTTCTCACAAGCACCCATGGCTCCCACAATGCAGGTAAGTTTTTCACCCGCCATTTTTTCTTCTTCTGCCTCTTTGGTTTCTCTAACCCTTCCATCTCAAACTAAAATTACTTCACTTATCACTACTAACCCACTTGTATTTACCACACCTCCTACCATAATTTCTATTGAATCTCCTTTGGAAGTCCTACATGCACAATGTGCATCTTCAACCACATCTGTAGTTGACATTTTAATCACTATATTGGAAGCCCAAGTTTCAGCACCAGAGCAACCTATGTTAGAGGTTTCATCACCTTTTCTTGCTTATGGGCATATGTCCATTTTCTCAACTACTACTCCCCTCACTCTAATGACCACTCTACACACCTCACATTATTGGCATGGCATTCTACCTTTTTCACCATTATCTTTAAGCTTCCTGAAAACTTCCCCCAGGGGTAGTCATCTGAGAATACCCCTCACTTTATTCATTATGGCCTCCCTATCGGTGTCCCTATTGTTGCACAAAGTATTGAGTCCCCTCAAGATCTCTATACTGAAATAGACTTATGCAAATTGGCTCACAAGGAAAGGAAACAAAATTAGTTAGCGAAGATCACGATAGCTCCATCCACCCCAAAGTTAGAGGCATGTTTTAATGAGGAGAAAAAGTCTTAAATGATTTCAAACATGAAGCCTCTAATCTCCAAGCTAGAAGGGGAAATGAAAACTATAGGATTGAATCTAAGTGAAGCACTCTCTCACAACAAGATAGGCCTCATGAAGGCCACACAAAAGGTAGTATCCACTGACTACCTAAGGTTGGAGAGAAATTTAAAAAAGTGAGAAGCAGAGTTAGTAAATGTGAAGGCCACAATTGAGCAGCACCAAGTGGAGATCAAAGCAAAAGACTCAAAGGTCACTTGTTTAAAACTGGCACAAGAACAACAAAAGGAAATAGCTATGCTGCTGCAAATAGTGCAAGTAGACAAGGATCGACTTTTAGTTGAAATGGAAAATATGTCACTCGAGATCTAGATAGAGCGCAAGGAGGGAGAGATCTTGAAAACTAAACTACAAGAAGAAATAGAAGAGTTACAACGAAGACAAAAGGAGCTCTCTAAAATCTTAGAACGACGGGATCATGAGTGTGAAGATCCACAAAAGAAGCTAGAATAAATGCAAGGAAAGTGGTCTAAAGCTTTGGACCAAGCAAAGCAGTTGTGTGAATGTTTTGAGAAGGAGAAAAATGAGATTCAAAAAGAATTAGCCAGCGCCCAATCTTAAATTTTAGATGAAAATAATGCCAAAGAATTGGCAGAGAAATAGCTCAAAGAAAAGATGGAAGAGTTGCAAAAGGTACTGGAATATTTTTCCACTATTTCGAGTCTTCAAGAACAAATCCAATAGGATCTCCAACATCAAGAAATCTGATTCTAGGATGAACTCCAAAAGGCCCATATGGCCATTGACATGGAGAAGTGGGAGAAATAAAATTTAGAGTCAAATCTACAAGCCTGCAATGAAGAAGTAGAACAATTGGGCCTTAAACTTTCAAGCGCTTTAGAGACAGTTAATTAGTTGCGAGAGGATATAAAAGCAAAGGAATCCCAAGCTCAACAAGAGTAAGCTATAGCACAAAGGATCGAATTTCTCTTTGTGTTGGAAAAATTGTATTTTTCTTATTAGGAGAAAATCAAAGTTGCCATGACATCCTTGAAGTTAGCTCTGAGGTTCATGGTAGATGCACAGGAGCTTAGTACAAAGATTGGTCTGGTAATTGACTGGACTTTCCGTTTAGTCAGTCCTCAATTTGTAGAATCAGAGATCTTGATTAGCAAGCTCTATAAAGATGCTAAAGAGACTCTAGCAAGCGCGGGGAGGGGATACCAAATAGAAGAGTAGTCACGAAGAAGATGAACAAATTCATAGTCTATAGCCAAGCCACACAAAGGGGAAAAAATTGGTAGACTACTTTGAAAAACAAGGTCAACAAGATGAGGGAAGA
>VDFB02164693.1:0-20119 GCA_007258455.2 Sequoia sempervirens | reverse complement strand
CACCTCAATTCCCCTTCTCCATTTTGCTATAAATTCTTGATGCCCTCAAATATGAGTATGCAAATGTAGCTTATGTCTATGATTGCAAAATATTGAAGTTAATTGTCTCAACATCATGTACTTATGCATAAATTGGATTGATGAAAATGACAATGATAGGCGTCTTTTATAGAAAGAAAAATAGCAATGGACGACTGAAATTGAATAAAATAATTTCAATCAAGGGTTGAAATTACACAAGACAAGAAGGGATAAGAATACGACTGATAGAAGAAATAAATAATTGTAAAGAATCATTTAGTTCGAGAAGGCAAGTAAATAATTAATTAAATAATGGAAACATTATTTAATTATAGAAAAAAAGGCAAGCTGTCTTTTTATTATTTATACCAATTTAATTCAAAAAGTGGGAGAAAAGTAAGTCATTAAATTTTATTTAATTAATTTATCACAAAAAGGCTACAATGAATAATTAAATAATTGACATAATTATTTAATTATAGTAGAAAGTGATAAGTAATTAAATAAATATAGAAGACAAAGACATTAATGATGTAATTAAATAAATAATAATTTATTTAATCAATCAAAAGAGAAAATAGAAAGATAAAATAAATTATTAAAATAATTAAAATTATTTAGTTATCAAGAATGAAAGAGGATTTTATAAAGAAAATATAGTGTCTACACCTTTCACACTATATGAAATTGATGCATCTCATTCTCATTACAATATGTTCATTACACCACATGATAGGAAGCTTTTATGAATATAGATGATAATTTTTTTTTAAAGCTCATGAATATTATTTGGAAAACACAAACGCTATACGTCAGTTTTTTCTTCTTTGGGATTAATACATTTTTTACCCCTTTTTTTCAAAAAAAAACATGAGTTTTTTCCATCATCCACATGCCTGCACCAAAATGAATGGTTTGGAACTCGATATGAACATCAACCAAGGCACAATGGATAGATTAATTTTTCCATATTTTACAGTTGCTAGTGCTTTGGTAAATATGCATGCTAAATGTGGAGGTATGCTAAGGAACACTGAGTAATCAAATGGTTGCCTCAAATGGATGTTATTTCATGGAATGTCGTGATTATTGGATATGCAAAAACTAGATTTGTTGAAAAAGGTTTTAGAAAATTTCAAGAAAATATAACTAGTTATATGGTGTGTTGGAGTAGATTAATGTGCAATTTAAAGGTCCTCAAGAAAGATGATATTCTTGAATACTACTAAATTACCAAGATATTCAAGTACAATGAAAAATTTCCCCTGCAAAGAACATGAGACAAAGATAAAAATAAAAGAGAATATCTAGTAGTTAATATATCCCAGGGCAGTAATAAGGATGGTTCTAATTTGAGAATGTCCAATTACAGTGGTCTATAAATAAGAATTTAAAGAAAAGAGGATGGGTGGTGGCTCAAATCAACACGAGGGTGGAAGTACCTTGGATTCCCTAGAGTATGTAATTTGATGAAAACCAAATAAAAATGAAGTTTTGTAGACTCTCCACTTGTTCCCTCTTGTGCCCATCGATAATTAAGTATTTTGGTTGTGATTAATTCAATTCAATTGATTACCTAGGAAAAATAGTTTTTTTTGTCTTAAATCTACAACTTGGAGGAGAGAAACATAGACCATATGAATTACCAAAAAAGGTTTACCTTTCCCTTCGCAATAGGAGGAAAGATTATAGGCTTACACCCTCTTAGAGTAGGATTTCATTAGGTATTTTGATATGCTTGAGATTTAGAAAAGGAACTCCAAGTCCAATAATATCTCATTGAAGATAAAATATTGTGAAGCTTGTTATGCTGATGTGTATGGCTTCAAAATGAAATGGTGATTCAAGATATATGTTAGTGTCAGGGCATGGAGTTGTAGGAATTATCAAATAAGTTGGTTCTATGGATACTTTTCTCCAAATTTGGTCATCACATAAGATTCCGCACATATGTCAATTCTTGATAGGAATGTGAAAATTGTAAACAGAGAATGGAAGTTAGTTGCACAAAAAGGGAAGTGTTATCATCTTTAATATTGTTGATGTAGGATGACATGACCTAACCAAGAACAAAGCCAATGAACTACTCAAAGAAATGTCAACTTTTGCAATTCCATGATCGTAAGAAATGCATTGAATGAAAATGTTGAAAATACTTTAGGAAATTTCAAGCAAGGTCGGGTGTTCTTCAAGATGGAAGAATTATGGGGAAGCGTAAGCTTCGTGGTTGGGAAGTAAAATGCTTCAACCATGTTCTCATCCCCCAATGGAGGCGAGATTTAAGAGGAAACCTTGGATGTTTTCATGATTATCATGGACTATGATGTAACCTTGATGTGAAATTATATATATCGTATTGAATTTGTAGCCCAATTAGCCGAGTCAACTTGGATATTGTAATTGACATTTGGAAATGAATACATATTATTATGACTCTTATTTTAATTAGACATGTGTTGCTATGATTGAAAATAGTTACTAAGTTATGTCTTTTTAAATTTAATACTCATAATGTTATTTTTAATAATATAATTAAGTAGTAACTAGAATGGGCTATTACATTTGGTATTAGAGCTTAGGGTTCAACTCTAGGCCTTTTGAGTCCACAATAGCCATGAATAGGGAATAGTTGAACCCTGACCAAATTGAGTTGTCTTGAGAATTGACTAAACCTGGATTGAATGCAGATATGGGAAGGTCTAAGTCAGGAAGAATGAAAGGAAGAGTGTTAGGACCTCGAACAAGAAAGTCGTAGTGGAAGAAAACACCAAGATTGAGATTCAACCCAAGATTCCCAATGATGAGACTCTAGCTCAAGCCCTCACTTGACTTAAGCTAGAGAGGGGCAAGAGAATTGAGGAGTCAAAGAAAACTCCTAAGATTAAGAATATTTTTACAATCAGAGATTGGCCCCTAAGGTGTGAACCAAACACACCCTTATTAACTAAAGAGGAAAATGAGTGCCTGCATGCTCAACACTCCTCTTCTAATTGATATAAATTCCGATGAGGACCTCGAGGAGCGTCCTCTCTCTATGAATGAGAAAACTAACTAATGTAGCAATAAGATTTTGTAAATAAGGGCCTATTGACCCACACTTAATATAAATAAGGCAAGAAGTTATTTTTGGTGTGTTCAAGTGAAGAAATCCAATATGTTTATTGTGCATGAATGTGTATGTCTTCAATGAATGAGTGATATATGCATGTGTATGTAGTTTATGTGAATGAGAATGTTTACTCGTAGAACCCAAAATTAAGTTAAGATAGACATGGAATGTGATGCAAGTCGGGTATGAGTTGGTATGCTGACCACCAAGCAAGAGACAGGCGGTAGTAGGTTAGACAATGGATTAAACAAGAGGCTGGAATAAATTTTGGAGCTGTTAAATATGCAAGAGGCTCGTATGGATCATATAGAATAGGAGATCCAAGTGGCACGTGAGGACCAAGTTCACAGGAATGCAAAAGTCAATCAGGGAGAAGGTGGTCAAGGAGAAAGCCCTTGAGGTCTAATTGAGGAAGAAATTAGAAAGGATCTCAAAAGAGTAGCACCACCTAAGTTTGATGGTAAAGCCACCAGAGAAGGAGCTAAGGCATGGATCATTGAGATGGAGAAATATTTTGGACTCCATAACCCATTTGATCATACTAAAGCGACATGGGATACAAATTGAATCTTTCAAGAGAAGCAACTACATAGTGGGACAATGAAAAGATAGAAAGGAACCTTTAGCCTACTGAGATTACTTGGGAACTCTTCCTTTGATCTTTTAGGAATAGATGGTTACCGCAACTCTTTTTTGACAAGAAGGTGACATAATTCCAAAACTAACTCATGGGAGCATGATTATCACCCAATACTAGGAAAAGTTCACCAATCTATTGAAGTATGTGCCCTAGTATCAAGGAGACAAATTTTCATGTATTCAAAAGTTCATATTGGGACTCAAACCCCACATTGGAGTAGAAGTGGACATGCATGATCCTCTCACCATGCATGATCCTCTCACCATGAATGAAGTATTTTGGAAACAAGAATTTCCTAAAGGAGAAAAGAACCACTAGATCTATAATCTTAAGAGGGGAAGTAAGTCGCAGGAGAAAGGTGAAGATAGTAATGGTGGAAAGAGCAAGAAGGAAAATAACAACAAAAGAAAAGATGACCAAAAGCAAAAGGGCTTCAGAGAGGACAAGCTAGGAGGTCATAAAGGGCCTTGTGACGGGTGCTATACTTGTGGAGGAAATCATTATGCCTCAATTTTTTTGCAGTAGTTGAAGTCACAAAGGGAAGGAAACTATCATTAGTATCAACATCATCAGATCCATACTATAGTTGAGATGTAAGAAGGGCGCGTACTGGCTGGTTTTAATACACCGACTATGCGCCTGCACAAATTCTATTTTAATTGATACCAAAGTTACTGAATGTTTCATAGACCCTAGAGTAATATCCAAGATACCTATTAGACCTGTATACATGGAAAGCTCATGGACAATCCGGTATGGAAACCGAGTAGAGTGGAGGGTAGACACCTATCTCCTTTGTAGCGAGTTAGAGCTTCCAACCTTCCAAACCTAGGTCAACCTATATGTGGCACCCTTAGGCTCATACGATGTAATTTTGGGAATAAATTGGTTAACTAAGCATAAGTCTATAGTGAACTGTGAGGATAAGCTAGTTAATTGTTTGGATGATTATTGGAACCTAGTCAAGATTTGTGGGATGCATGTTGGATAGGACAACTGAGAGGGGGGTGGGTGAATCAGTTGTCACAGATTATAACCTTTAATTTAATTACCACAACTAACACATAAATTGATTAAGTCATTAGCCATCAAATGCAAGTGCAAAAACACAATAACACTAGATTTACGTGGAAAACCCAATGAGGGAAAAACCATGATGAGGATTAACTCACACTATTGAGAATATAAAAATCAATTACAAAAAGACTCACTGCCTAAGATAAGGCTCATTGCTTGAAATAAGGAATCACTGTCCATACTCACTATCCATAGGGCTACAGCCTAGAGGGCTCACTACCACAAATATACAAAGAAGACAAAGAAGACTTGTTACAGAGAGACAACAATCCCAGTGCAACAAAGATTCCACCACAATCACTCATCAAATCACATGAATGATAGAGTTTTCCTTCTGCTCACTACATCCAGAAACTCAACATTAAGCTTCACACTAAATAACAACACACTTAACTAACACACCTCAAGAATAGCATCAAGGTCGTGTCTATTCTTTCACTTATCTTCCTTCTTTTCTTATGTACAATTTTCATTGCTAACAAATTCTATATTTATACTATCTCCAACCTTGAAAAGATACAAAGTTAGCCATCCAACTTCAACTTTCAAATTAGGTCGGCACCAAACATCCTAGGGTATAATTAGAATGAGTGTGACCCAAACACACACTTCACTGGGATCCATAATAGATCCAACATGATTCATTAGCTTTAAAAGTAGTGCTTGCAACATGGTCAGCCATACCAGTGTAAAACACATAAATCAATTAAGCTCGATACATCTAAATGCCAAAAGCAACTTGAATAGAACTAGGGAAACAAAACTCTTGAACCATATGCCATAAGATTTCATCAAAGAGAAATTCGGACCAGCAAAAATTCTCCTAGACCTCAATCAACACACAACAAAACATATTTCACAAGCACCGGAACCAACAACCTTCTTTGAATACAATTTTCTTAATATCCTCGACATATATAATAAAAAACAACTAGTAGATAACTACTTGACTAGTTGACATAACTAGTTGACCGGTTGACATCAATAAAAACACTTCATTCATTTTCCATTCTTGCAACAATCTCCCCCTTTGTCATTGATGGAAACAGATGATGTGAAAAAACATCAAAGACACCATACCTATTCTGAAAATACTTTTCAATATTTTTTTTGCTTCTCCCCTTTTAGAAGATCATCTTCCTCATTACTTGCTTTCTCTTATACAATTTTCACATGCTTTCTCTCCCCCTTTGACATCAATGAAAAAAGAAAAAGATATGTCCATTGAAACTTCATTTGACATGAAAAAAAAAACTCATAATGACAACACTTTAGAAAATATGCCTGCTCCCCCTAAGGGCAGCCACCAACAAACATCAGTCCAAAAGATCGAATCATAAATTCACCATATTGATACATCTCTAAATGCATCTTATTTTATAAAAGGAGGGGCAATAACCCCTAGCTTATCTCAAAGATACTCAAAAGTATCTTTAGGAAGAGAATTTGTAAATATATCTGCAATCTGATCTTTTGTTAAAACATACTCAAGCTTGACTTCATTCTCCATAACCTTCTCTCTTAAGAAATGATACCTGATAGATATATGCTTCGTTCTCGAGTGCATCGCAGGATTCTTTGAAATGTTAATTGCACTTGTATTATCATAGAAGATAGGAATAGGATCATCATGTAGCATTATGATATCTTTCAATGTCTATTTGATTCATAACACTTTTGTACACCATGATGAAACAACAATATACTCAGCTTCAGCAGTAGAAAAAGAGACTGAATCTTTCTTCTTACTCAACCATGCCACCAATCTACATCCAAGAAAGAATGCACCACCACTTGTACTTTTCCTGTCATCTATACTTCCAACCCAATCTGGATCTGTATAAGCACTAAGTGTAAAATCAATATCTTTAGGATACCATAATCCATAATCCAGAGTTCCTTTCAAATATCTAAATATTTTTTTAACTGTAGCAACATGTGTTTCCTTCGGATCTTATTGAAATCTAGCCACAAGACAAACTACATGCATAATATTCGATCTAGTAGTAGTCAAATATAGTAGTCCACCAATCATAGATCTATACTTGTTCTAATCAGTCTTAGATGAATCATCATCTTTTCACAACTTACATCTAGTCACCATAGGAGTACTAATTGGTTTGGAACCATCCATACCAAATTTTCTCAACATTTCTCTCAGATACTTAGATTGTGAAATGAAAATTCCTTTCTTTGTTTGATTAATCTATAGCCCAAGAAAGAAATTCATCTCGCCAAACATAGACATTTAAAATTATTTTTTCATTTCTTCCATAAACATCTTGCATGTCTTTTCATTTCCTCCAAAGATAATGTCATCAACATATACCACTACAATCAAGATTTTTTCATTCTCAGTCTTGAAATACAAATTGTTGTCTTCCGTACCTTTGTTAAATCCTTTCTGATTCAAATACCTATCTAACCTTGCATACTAGGCTCTAGGGGCTTGCTTCAGTCCATATAAATCTTTCTTTAATCTACACACCATATTCGGTTGATCTGTTAATTGAAATCCTTCTAGTTGTTCCATATAAACCTCTTCATCTAGCTCACCATTCAAAAATGCTGACTTGACATCCATCTGATAGACCTTGAAATATTTATAAGAAGCTAATGCCAAGAACATCCTTATAGCTTTTATTCTTGCTACTAGGGAAAAGGTTTCCTTAAAATCTATACCTTCATTTACATATAAGCCTTGCTTTTTTTCTAAACAATTTCCTGTTTTCATTCAACTTGTTTTTGAATACCCATTTTGATCCAATGATATTTTTGTCTACTAGTCTTGGAACCAATTCCCAAGTTTGATTCTTTTCAATCTGCAAAATTTGTTCTTTCATTACTTTCTTCCAATGTTCATCCTTATAGGATTCTCTTACTAGCTTCGACTCAATTTCAGAGAGTAAGCACAAATTTACTTCAGCGGAAGTTGTGCTTCTAGTCAACACACCTTTTGTCTTGTCTCCAATAATCTAAATTTCTAAATGATTCCTCTATACATATTTCAGTGTTCTGGGGGACATTATCAGAGAATCTTCTTCTCTTTCATTCTTCTCTTTTTTCTCATCTCTATCCTGTTCTTCAATTTCTTCTACTCTTGCATAGTCATGTTCATCAAACACATATCCATCCATATCAATTATAGAATTCTTCACTATTTCATCAACAGGTTCACATTCGAGTTTTCCACAATCTTCCTCAATCTTTTGTTGAAACATTTGTATACCTTTCCTTTAGTAGAGTAACCAAGAAATATTCCTTCACCACTTCTTGCATCAAACTTTCCCAAGGTTTCCTCATCTCTTATGATGTAGCATTTGCTTATGAATACCTTGAAATATTTAACTGCAGGAATTTTCCCATGCCATAGCTCATAGGGATTCTTTGTACTATTTGTTCTTTCTTGAAATTGACTGAATACATACACAACAGTGTGAATAGATTCTTTCTAGTAAACTTAAAAAAATTTGACTTCAGTGATCATTGACCTAGCAACTTCTTGAACTATTCTATTTTTCCTTTCAACAACTCCATTCTGCTAAGGAGTTCTCAGAGTAGATAATTGTCTCAATTTTATTCCACTCACTTCACAAAACATATTGAACTCATGGGAGGTGAATTCACCACCTCTGTCAGATCTCAAGCATTTTATCTTCAAATTCACTTCATTTTCAACCATAGCCTTGAATGCTTTGAATCTATCTAATGCTTTTGATTTTTCTCTTAAAAATGTAACCCATGTATATCAAGAATAATAATCAATTAAAATCATAAAGTACCTTTCACCAAGTAGGCTTCACACTCTCTGAGGACCATAAAGATCTATGTGAACCAAATCAAGCAATCTAGTAGTAGATTGTTCCTTTAATCTATAACGATTTCTTGTCTGTTTTCCAAATTGTCAATTTCTGCAAATAGCATTTATAGTACTAATCCTTGCCTAGTTATCAAAATTCATGTGACACATTCTCCTATGCCATAACCAACTGTCATTTATTAGATTCATAAAACATCGTCCATCAACACCTTTAACCTAATAAATATTCCCTTCATATTTCTGTCCTGTAGCAATCAAAGTTCCAGATCCTTTCCAGATCTCACACTTCTCATCCTTAAACACAAGATCATATCCCTTTCTGCACATTTGACCAACACTCAATAGATTATGCCTTAAACCATTAACATAATAGAAATCATTAGTATGATGCTTTCCATCAAAGCTTACTCTACCCAAACATAACCAGACCTCCATCATATTTTTCAAGTTTCACAAACTTACTCTTGTCACCAATCAGTGATGTGAACAACCACTATCAACTACCCAAAATTTCTTGAGGATCCTGACGGATCGCCTGATCTGATCTTGATCTGATCCATCCGATCTTGTCTGATCCGATTTGATCTCGATGATCCGTTATTTTTAGCTCTTCCTCTAATACTTTGCATAGATTCCACGGTGATCCTGAATACTAAGCTTGCCAATTTTGTCCAAATTAATGAATGCATAGTTTTTTCTAACTAAATATTCAATTTTAAATCTATAGTGGCTAAACCGCGGAAGAATTTAAGATGATGAAAACTAGTGATTTGTCAAAAAATTGTCTCAGATTCTAAATTTTTCCAAGAAAACAACATTTTTAAGGAGGATGCTCAACGATAATGCATAATTTTTTTCCATGAAGGATAAAATTCTATTTTTTGAATTCTAGATTTGCAACCATGATATCTTGAAGTGCTCCAATTGTTAGATAGTGTTTTATTGAACATTTTTCCATAATCAAGTTTCTCGTAAGTCAAACCAATTATAGTTTAGACATAGGTGGACTGTATAACGCATAACATTTTTTGTATGTATCAAAATTCAATTTTTCTTTTGTTGGATCAAAGAGTTCAATATCTGGTGCACTCATATGTTTCACTTTTTTTTGAGAATCTGCTATTTTTCCACGTGCAAAACATAGAGCTTGATTTTCGATGAAAAACCTATGTTTAATAAAACTAAAAAAAACAAATACATAATAAAATAAAAACATATTAAAATTATATTTGTTGGATAGCTCGTTCTGAGGACTACAATAATCCAATTGGGTTTGTGAATTCTCGTCCATTTTCATCCTCAATTTGATCTTTGAAGCACAAAATTTTGGACTTTTTTAGTGCTTGAGGGTGAGAAGGTGGGAAAAGGGGGGTTCAGGTGAACTAGGGTTGATGTAGGAGCATCTGGTGGTGTAAGGGAAATCCTGCATAATCCAAAAATATGTTTTCCTTTATGTTTCCTTTTGTTAGATTTTTGTAGATGTTTTTACATTTTTGGATATGCTTTTTGTCGAATAAGAGTTCCCAACTTTCAGAATTGCATTTCTTCTTTTTTTGCTCAATTTCTATTTTTAACAGTTTTGAATTTGAAGGCGTGATGAGGAAAAAATTCATGGGAAGGTTCAGGATAGAAAAATAATCACTTTGGTGAAAGAATTAGGTCAAGATCATTCTCGGTTTGAAAGTTATTCAAATTTCAGTTTCTATTTTTTGCCCTAAACAATCTTTTGAGTCCAGTTTAAGGCACTAAATGGTCCTGTACGAGCCCAAAAATTTCTGAAACTAGCGGAGCAAGTTCTTAGCACGTTCTTCACTCCGAGACCTTTCCAACGGTTCAAACAGTTCATAAAAAAAAAAACCAAATCAAAATCTATGGCTCCCAGAAGTTGGTGCATTTTAAAAAATGTGCTAATTTTCGAATCTAGTTTTAAAATTTAAATTTCAAATTGTAATTTTCGGTACCAAACCGCCAAAACTCATAATTTGAATGTTTTTTTGGCTCCAATATGGAAGAGGAGCTATTGATGGGTGGGGGTTTTCTGATTTTTGGTAGCTTTTTGAGGAAAAGATCGCATACTATGAAAAAGGGGAATTTTTGTAGTTTCTGTAACTTGCATGTATTGTAAAACTTGAGGATTTGAGATCCTCTGCATGTAATATTTTCATATTTAGAATAATAATAATAATATTATCTAGTTGTGTGTGTAATTTTCGGTGTCTTGGTTAGCACCCTCGTCAAGGGGGGTTCAAGCAAACCCTTAGGGGTTTGCTCGAACTAGGGTTCATTTGAACCTCCTTTCAAAAAAAAAAATTGTTTGTGTTTTTTTGCGGGAATGGTGGGACCTCACATTTAATTGGTTCACTTGAATCAGGGTTCATTTGAACCCTCTTTTGGTTTGCTCCAACTAGAGGGTTCATTCGAACCCCAAAAACCAATTTTTTTTGCATGGTGTCATCTTTTGCAACTTTTCCTTCCTCACTCGAATTGTAAACCACTTTTGTGGGTTTACCCTGACCAATCTCTCCACAACTAAAGCATTTAAAGGGAGATTTACCTTCATACTTACCAAATCCTTTTCTCAATCTTCTTACAAAGTTGGCCTCGATTTCTTCAAAGTTCTCTTCATCCGAATCTTTAGTTCTTGTAGCTTTAAAATTAGTTTCTCTCTTCCCTCCACTTCTTAGATTCGGCTTACTCATTTCATAAGATGTCAAGAATCCTAATAATAGATCCTTAGTACATGTCTTGTAATCTGTAGTCTACTCAATAGCACTCACCTTTTCATTGTAAGCATTAGGAAGAGTCTTGAAAATTTTCTTTACAATTCTGATTTCATCTATAGTAGCACCAAGAGATCGCATTCCAGCCACTACCTCATCCAATCTCTATACATAAGCTTTAGCATTCTCATCTTCAATCATATGTAAAAGATTAAACCGTGTTTCCAAATTCTATAATTTTTCTTATTTTACCCTTTCATCACCATCGTGCAGTCTTTATAAAGCATCCCAAACTTCCTTAGTTGTATTCAAATTTTGAACCTTAATCAACTTGGTATGTACCAAGCTATTCTTCAAGATGAAATTTTCATTGTTATTTGCTTCATGTGCTTTAATTTTCTTAGGTGTACTTGGACCATTTGTAGGCGGGGTGTAGGGATTCTTGCAAGATTTCTCAACATCAATTCCGCAATACTCTAGATATTCTTCCATCAGTACTTTCTGGATACTATAGTTAGTTCCATCAAACTTTAGATAATCAAAGACCATTTTGTTATCCATCTTGGACCTTCCTCAAGTAGTTAAGCTCTTTACCAAGGAACCAAGCTCTGATGCCAATTGTTGGATAGGACAACTGAGAGGTGGGGGGCGAATCAATTGTCATAGATTATAACCTTTAATTCAATTACTAGAACTAACACATACACTGATTAAGTGATTAACCATAAAATACAAGTGCACAAACATAATAACACTAATTTATATGGAAAACCCAATGAGGGAAAAACCACAGTGAGGATTAACTCACACTATAGAGAATATCAAAACTGATTACAAAAAGGCCGCTCACTACTTGAGATAAGGCCCACTGCTTGAGATAAGGCTCATTGCTTGAAATAAGGACTCACTGTCCATAGGGTTACAACCTGGAGGGCTCACTACCATAGAGATACAAAGAAGACAAAGAAGACTTGTTACAAAGAGACAGCAATCCCAATGCAACAAAGATTCCACCATAATCATAGATCAACAAGTGCATGAATGATAGAGTTCGCCTTCTACTCACTGCATCCAGAAACTCGACGTTAAGCTTCGTACTGAACAACAATACACTTAACTCATACACCTCAAGAATAAAATCAAGGTCGTGTCTACTCTTTCACTTATCTTCCTTCTTTTCTTATGTGCAATTTTCATTGCTAGCACATTTTGCATTTGTACTATCTCCAACCTTGAAAAGATACAAAGTCGGCCATCCAACTTCAACTTTTAAATTAGGTTGGCGTCAAACACCTAGGGTGGAATTAGAGTGAAGGCAACTAAAACACATACTTTACCAAGATCCATAATAAATCCAACACACTTCTTTAGCTTTGAAAGTAGTGCTTGACACACAGTCGGCCATACCAGTGTAAAACAGATAGATCAATTAAGCTCGATACATCCAAATGCCAAGAGCAACTTCAATAGAACCAAGGCAGCACAACTCTTGAACCATATGCCATAAGATTTCATCAAAGAGAAATCCGGACCAGTAACAATTCTCCCAGACCTCAATCAACACACAAAAAACCACAGTTCACAAGCACCAGAACCAATAACCTTCTTTGAATACAATTTTCTCAATATCCTCAACATATATAATCAACAACAACTAGTAGATAACTAGCTAATCAGTTGACATCAATGAAAACACTTAATTCCTTTTCCATTCTTGAAATAATGCAAAGACCCTTAAATCTTAGAAAGATCTTTGCTATGTAGTTTAAGAAGGCTTGTTGGAAGGGATGTGCTATTTATGTTATGCATATCAGTAACCTTGACATTAAGGAACTATATCTAGATGACTACCCTATCCTCAAGGAGTCGCAAGATGTATTTCCTGATGAACTCATAGAGTTACCTTTGAAACAAGAATTCAATTTCTCTATTGACCTTGTACCAAGAGTTGACCCTCAATCCAATGCACCTTATCAGATGACCACCACTGAACTCTATGAGTTTAATGCCTAGTTAATGGAATTGTTGAACATAGGGCTCATAAGACCCAGTGTGTCTCCTTGGGGAGCACTAGTTATCTTTGTGGAAAAAAAGGATGGAACCTTGCATCTATGTATAGACTAGCAAATGTTGAACAAGGTGACCATCAAGAATCGATATCCACTTCCAAGGATTGATGAGTTGTTTTCAACCAAATGAAGGGAGCGACAGTGTTCTCCAAAATCAATCTCAGTTCAAGATACCATTAGTTAAGAATAAATGAAGAAGATATTTCGAAGACTACTTTTCAATCTCAAATGGACATTACGAGTTCACTGTGGTACCTTTTGGTTTGACCAATGCACTTGTAACCTTCATGAATCTCATGAATAGTGTGTTCAGATATTTCTTGGATGATTTTTTATTTATTTTCATTGACGACATCCTAGTTTACTCAAAGTCTATTGAATAGCATGATAAGCACTTGAGGATAGTTTTATAGTGACAGAGAGAGAAGAAACTTTTTGGGAAGCTATTCAAATGCTCATTTTATCAAGACAATATGCACTATCTATGTCATACTATTTCGACCAAGGGAGTCTTTGTAGATCTTGAGAAGATCAAGGCAATTGTGGAATGGCCAATGCCTCAAAATATGTCAAAATTCCAAAGTTTCATGCACCTCATAGGATATTATAGAGGATCATGACAACACCAATGCTGACCATCCATGATCCTAATGGAAGATTCACTGTAATTAGAGATGCTTTAGGAGATGGAATGGGAGTAGTACTAATGAAGGATGGATAAGTGGTAGCATATGAATCAAGAAAGCTTAAATATCACGAGGTGAATTATGCACTGCATGATTTAGAGTTGGCCGCAATAGTTCATGCCTTGCAGATGTGGAGGCATTATACCTTGGGAAATCCATTTGAGCTCAAGACAAACCATTTGGGATATAGATACATGTCTACTCAACCAAACCTTAATGTGCAATAGAGAAGGTGGTTGGAATTCCTTAGTGAGTATGACTTCATAATTGAGTGTATAAAGGGAAAATAGAACAAAGTGGCTGATGATCTTAGTAGATGACATTTTAGAAGCCATGATATTGATAAGGTGTAATCTAAGACAACAGGTGACACAACATTTTCCAAGGGATGAGCACTATGAAAGAGTGAAGAGTGCCCAAATAGAGAATCCATCAGATCATCAGTTTGATGGGTATGAGATCAAACCAAATGGAAATTTGAGATGCTAGAGAAGAATGTACATTCTAGATTCTAGAGAGCTGAGAAAGTTTCTTCTAGAAGAGGTTCATAATGCACCTTATTTGAGACACCCCAGAGTCTCCAAGATGATCATAGAATTGAAAACTCTATACTTTTGACCTAAATTCAAGAAGGTTGTAGTGGAGCATGTAGCTAGATGCTTAGAGTGTCAGTGATTTAAGGCTGAACATGCACATCCAACAGGGCTATTGTACCCTCATGACATACCTGATTATAAATGATAGGTGATCAGTATGGACTTCATATAGGGGTTCCCTTCAAGAGCAAGAATCAACATGATGTTCTCTTGGTTGTGATAGATAAGTTGACCAAGGTGGTGCACTTCATCCCAGGAAACCTAAAGGATGGATCATCAACCATTGCCAAGAAATTTTTCTAGGAGATCTTTCACTTACATGGAGTGCCAGAGACTGTGGACAATGATTTTGGTTACCCAAGGGTTTCTCTAACTCTTCTAGGTTTTTCACCTAAAAGGAGAGAAAAATGGGGCCAAAATGCTAATGTCTACACTCAAGATTAATGTAATGAGGGATGCAATATGCCTAATTGTAATGTCTAAGTGCAATCCAATGATAAAAGAGATGAATTATTAATGCAAAACTAATGAAATGCAAGATGTTTGAAAACACATTGTGATATGCAAACATATACTAAATGACCTAGAAATGCAAACAAAACTAAATAGAAGACTGTGAAACAAAAAGTGTGCACTTGGAAGTGTGTTGTAGAATTGAAGTAACTCTGAAAATCTATAAATACTGATTTTTAAGCTTGGCGGGTCACGTGCCAAATTGGGCGACTTAGTCCAGTTTCGAGAAAAATCTGGAAAACTGCACTGGGGTCTGTTTCAACCAAATGGGTGTCTGAATCTACAAAGAATCTCTAAAAAATACGCACAGTGGGACTAAGTTGCCACAATTGGGGGAAGTGTCCACTTTATCTTTTCATGACAAGAAAGGGTGTTGAATACACAAATACAATAGGGTATATAAGGCAACACAAAACTAAATAAGACATTATATGTGTGCAATAGAAAAAAAATAGAACCAATGACATGAAAGGACAAGGGATTGAATATATGGATGGGAACAAGACTTACAACATCATTATAGGTCATATCCTACAAAGAAGATTCATGGAAAATGGCCATAAATAAACCTCTACATATATTTGTCTTTGTGAAAGACAAGCTTGTTGAAGGGGTTGATCTCCCTTAAGCGATAGTTATTTCCACCACCTAGCTCCAACACAAAGATTTTTTCTACATACATTAGATTACAAATTGTCCATGTAGTGAAGGCCAACTTCATTGCCTTTCTATTTTAGGAAAATAAAAAATAATAAACGCTAGACCTATTTCATGATACATCATGCATGATCATATCAACATGGGCTAAAATTTCAAATACTAGTTCAACCTCAAAATTCAAAATATACTTGTCACTTTCTAGTCATCTAAGTTAAAAAGTTGGATTCAAGTGTATATAATTTCCTTTATAAGAGTGTGACATAGATTTGTACTTTTACCCTATGGTATGTCTTCCATCTCATCGAAATGTATGGATAAATAGTTGTTGGGTGATCCCACAATAATGCTTGTCCCAATTTTTGGCCAAAGGAGGACATTGAAATCAACATTTTTAACTAAATATTCACTTTTTGACACCTATAACAACTAAATCATTAAGAATTTGAAGATGATGTGAACTAGTGATTTGTGACAATTCATGTGTAGAATCTAAATATATATTTTAAAATAAAAATAAATTATGAATTTGTTTATGTAACTTTTAATAAAATATTTTTTTATAGCAAAGAATATTTTTAAAAAGTGATGTTTATGTTGTAACACATAATTTTTTTTATAGAAAGGATAAAATTATAATTTTTAAAATATAGATTTGTAACATCAATATCAGGTGCATGGATATTTTTTCATAATTTTCTATTGCATTATTTTTTCTTAATTAATTTTTGAAGTCAAAGTAATTATAATTCAAACATAGGTGTATGTAATAACACATAACTTGTTTTGTATACATGTATCATTTTTTTACTTTTTTATTGAAACAAGGACATCAATACTTTACGTGCAAATATTTTATGGATTTTTTTAAATTTTTTACTATTTTTCCACATGTGTAGGGTAAAAAAATTGATGTTTGATGAAAAACCTATGTTCAGTAAAACATAGAAAATAAATATATAATAAAATAAAATATATTCAAAATTATACTTGTTGGAAAGCTCATTTCGAGGACTACGATCTTGCAAATTATCTTGTCAAGTTCATTTGATATGAAGGTCCACACTAAGGTTTGAAACTAAATTTTTTAAGGAAAATTTGAGGTACAGAGTCAAAGTGACTAGTTCAAAGGTCCTTCAAATGAAGGTACCTTAATTCAAAGGTATTCAAGGACTTTCATTTGAAGGTATGTCGTTCCCACACAAAAAATGTAAAAAATCCTTCAAACAAAGGTTTTTTAATTTTTTCAACCTTCGAATGAAGGTACTTTTTGGAATACCTTTGAATGAAGGTACATTAGTTTGAAGAAAACCTTCGAAGGAAGGTGTTTTTTAAGTTTTTACTTGCATCCGAGATCAAAAAGTTGATGTACCAAGTTTGGGACCCATTATTATGGGATGACCCTGTTGTATCCACCTAGTATATAGGAACAAAAACTAGATACATAGCTCACTCCAAATCAAAACCAAGGAAGCATTAGTAGCAATATTCACATTCATCTATTGAATAGGCCAACCTTGGGATGTAGCTAAAGAAATGACAAGACAAAATGAATCCATCTTAGCTACAGGGAAAATTTCTTGATGTAATTAATACCATTACGGTGATCCCACAAAGCTGGTTTACAATTTCTGGGAGATTCTAATTTTTGTTGAGATCACATATTTTTAGAAAATATAATGATTTAAGCCTTAAAAAGTTCCATTTAAAGCATTCCAATTGAAGATCCTTTGATCAAACTTCCTTAGATCAAACCCCCTTGGATAGAACCTCGCTAGTTTTAAACGATACCTATAACAGAGTCTCCTTTACACCTATCAAAATGCCGATAAAAAACCACTTTTGATTTACCCTTTGGAGGATCAAATGAATTCATTTAAATTTTATTTTTTGTAAGTATGTAGTCCTTGTTATAATCTTCCCAAAATGTTTAATTTTAAATAAATTTAATTTTATTATTATACTTATTTTTTATTTCTTGTGAATGTAGGTTTTTCACCAAAAATCAATCTCTTTGTTCTACACATGTGGAAAAATAGCAGATTATCAAAAAAAAAAATGAAAAATATGAGTGCACTAGATGTTGAAGTCCTTGATCCAACAAAAAAAACATTAAATTTCGATACATACAAAAAAAGTTACGCGTTACATGGTCGCTTATGTCTGAATTGTAATTGGTTTGACTTGAAACTTGATTAAAGAAGAAATATTCAATAAAAAACTATCTAACCAAGTGGAAGCACTAGATATCGAGTTACAAATATAAATTCAAAAGAATTAGAATTTTATCCTTCATGAAAAAAATTTATGTGTTATATTGTAATGCCCCATCGTGTGAACCCCAAAGGACAACAAAACACCACAATTTTTTTTTTTGAAAGCGAAACATTGTGTACGATGAATATGTACATACATTACATGAAAATCAATTATGCAATTACAAAGTCATTCACGTCCTTTGGGGTACATGAAACGGTCATTACAAATCATAAACTTTTATTAAATGAAAGTGAATAAACAACCAAGATTACATAATGATATCATACAATCATCCATACTTAAAAGAGAGGAAGAGATATTCATCATTTATTACAATTAAATTTCTTAGTTCCATAATACAATTGTGGAGCATATTTCCATAGATACAACACATCATGATTACATTAATACATTACATAATGCTCCCCTTATAACAACGGGAAGAGTACATCAAGTACAAGAACACCAAAATCTACACACTAAACATCCTAACAAAACTATGACAATCTTAACTAATTTTGCAATAATTTTCTTTTTTGTTTACTTTTAAGACAATAACAACATAATCCACTACATACGATTATAGTCAATGATCTCACTAATTAGAAGCAAGAATAAAATTGATTTACTATTTTTAACATTGGAGTTTATTTATTTAGGGTTGACTTAACGTACCTCTTACATTCCATCGTACTAAAGTTTCCTCACTCCCAATACATGTTCCTGCAAGGTCTACATGACTTGGCACACACAAATGATCAATGGTAGTTAGCACATGTTCACCAAGACAAACTATACAAGTCAACGATAGTTTACAATGTCGAGGGAAAAAGACAAGTCTAAAATAATGACTCAAAAACAAAATAGTCCTAAGGGCCCGACCTAATTCCTCGGAGGGCTCGTCTCCGATAGCCTTGCCTACGTATATAATTTGCAAAGGAATCGTAGTTCACCCAACTGGACTTCAACCATCTCACCCATGGTTGGATGACAAAGGGATATGATTTCCAAATCAAAATGATGGCTTAATCATCAACTCTAAACACAAACTATTAACACCTCTCCCCATGGTAATAATAGGGACGACAATTCAAGGTCAAGGATTGAGACTACACTCACAATGGTTTTCTCAAGAGTTTTCTAAAATGTATAAAATAAAATCACCATCTCTTATATCCATAATGAAACCCATACTAATGCCAAATGTATTGATAATAACACTAAAACAAGTAATAATAGTACTGCGTCACAAGAAAAGCTATTCTATTATCTATACCCTTCCATTAACAATTGACATACCATAGACTAATGAATGACCACAAAAGGATTTGTATTAATGCTTTTCAAATAGAATCTACAATATGACAATATAATGATTAACAACTTAATATTTATTTCGGAGCAAAGTCATGCCATCCTTAAACCAAAATAATGCTTAAACTTTAATAACCCACTATATAAAAAATCATGTAATAAGTTAACTTACTTACTAATCCATGAAAGTGTATTCCATGCATCCAAGTGGTAACAAGTGGTAATAGCAATATGGTAATGATATTTGAGATATATATATATATATATATATATTGGCAATATTTATAATGATAATCAAGACAATAACATATTTTCCAAGGAATTGAAACTAAAAAAAAAAAAAAACTCTAATGGTGTAAAGGGGATGTCACATACAACCTTAATGGTCTTCTTGGAGTTAATCATATTGCTTTAAAATGCTAAACTTATAAATAATTAATAAATCTAATTTAGTGAACAATTAAACTTCCTAGAGAAATACCCTATTTATTGGTTATTGTTGGGTCACACCACAATAATAGGAAATACTACTCCCAACATAATTTCTTAGTTCATTTATTCGATGAGCCCGATATTGATTGTATCATCTCATATACTTTAAAAATACACATGTAAATGAGTTCCCAACATACTAATAT
>VDFB02164692.1:0-16384 GCA_007258455.2 Sequoia sempervirens | reverse complement strand
GGAGATGGAAAAAGAAATGCAATCTGATTCCAAAAAATTGAAAAAAATATTTTTAGAATCTACAGAGAAAATGTGACGAGACTCTAGTTTACATCATCTTCAAATTCCTCATGGTTTAGCGGCTATAGGTGCCCAAATGTGAAGATATAGTTAAAAAATTATTTTGTCCAAATTTTGGCTAAAAATTGTAAAACCACTATTGTGGATCACCCTAAATTTCAGTGGGAAAAGAAGAAGTAGGTGTCCGGTCTGACCACCCTAACCAATAGAATGTATAATTTTTTTTATAATATTTTAGATATAAGTAGAGGACCTATGTCCAATGTGATGTATATTTTGTAATTTTTTTTCAAATAAATAATTAATTATGAATTTTTTATTACAACTTTTAAAAATATAAAAACTCAGATGTCCTACCACCTTGGTCAAAACTTCATGAAATTCATTTTTTCTTTTTAAATCCTATAGTATGCAAATCATAGAATGTGACATGTTTTGATTTAAATAATGTGATACCTGCTTTGAAAGCTATAGATGTTTTTCAATCAACTCATCAATTAAGACTTTAGTCATAATTTGAATAGAAAAATGAATAATAATTACTTATTAAATTAAAAAAAAGACAATTTATATTGGTGGAAAGCTAGAATCTCCCTTGAAAAACCCTTTCGCTTCATCAATCTTTTGGGTAAAAATAGTCAAGCCAACCACATACCCATCATATTGCCACTTTTGGGCCCATCATGATCTTGCACATACCAAATCAAACAACATTGGTTTCAATAGCGACCTAGATGGAGAAACCCACAAAACCATAGCCACAAAACCCATGAAAAATAATAGCCACATAACGCAACCATAAACGAAAGAATATTTCTTTTAACAAACAATATAGTCTTTTCTCAACAACACCTTATTGAAAATTGAAACAATATATCCTTTTGAACATAACCTTATTGAAAATGAGACAATATAGCCTGAGCTAGACAACAATAATCAACAAAAACTATATATTGTCAACAATTTTATTTTGTTGCCAGCATAGCCACAAAATGCAAGCCATAAAGAGAAACCCACAGAAAATTGACATATATATAAATATAGGTATATATATATATACATATATACATATAAATTAATATTAAAATATACTCTTTTTTTGAATGGAACCTTATCAAAAATTAAAAGAATCAAGCCTTTTTAATAGCACCCTATCAAAAATTGAAATAGTATAGCCTCTTCAGCAGCACACTATTGAAAATAAAACAATATAGCCTAAGCTAGAAAACAATAATAAGTAACACGTAATGGAATCAAACATAAACTGTATAACATCAATGCATTGTTGATTGCACAAAGCACAAAAAAATGCATAGTAACAAACCAATACAAAAATATAACCCAAGCTAGCATAGTATTTTCTCAATAGTGCCTTAATGAGAATTGAAAAACTTCTCAACAACACCTTTTCGAGAATGAAACAATATAGCCCAAGATAGACAACAACAACCAGCAAAATCTGCATAACCTTAACAATTTTATTCCATTCCAAACATAGCCAAAAAATGGAAGCCATAAAGAGAAACCCACAAAGATTCACAGTAACAAACTGAAGTAAAAATATACTCATTTCTCAACAAAAATTTATAAAAAATTGAAAGAATATAGCCTTCTCAACAAAACCCTCTTGAAAATTAATAGAGACAAAGCCATCCAAAAATATACTCCTTTCTGAACAAAACATTATCAAAAATTGAAACAATAAAGCCTTTTCAACAACACCTTATTGAAAATGAAATAAAATAGCCTAAGATAGAGAACAATAATCAACAATACCTAATGTAACCAAACATAAAGTGTACAAAATTAACTATTTTATTTCATTCCAACCATAACCACAAAACAAAAGCCATAAATCAAACATTGGTTTCAACAACAACCTAGATGGAGAAACCCACAAAACTGTAGCCACAAAACCCATGCAAAATGATAGCTACATAACGCAACCATAAACGAAATAATATTTCTCTTAACAAACAATATAGTCTTTTCTCAAAAACACCTTATCAAAAATTGAAACAATATAGCCTTTTGAACAAAACCTTATAAAAAATGAGACAATATAGCCTGAGCTAGATAACAACAATTGACAAAAACTACATAATGTCAACAATTCTATTCCATTGCAAACGTAGCCACAAAACCCAAGCCATAAAGAGAAACCCACAAAAAATTAATAGTAACAAACCCATACAAAAATATACTCTTTTCTCAACAGAACCTTATCGAAAATTGAAACAATATAGCCTTTTCAACAATGCCTTTTCAAAAATGAAACAATATAGCTTAAGCAAGAGAACAATAATCAACAATGCCCAATGGAATCTAACATAAAGTGTATAACATTAACTATTTTATTTTGTTGCAACCATAACCACAAAATGGAAGCCATAAATCAAACAATATTGGTTTGAACACTAACCTAGATAAAGAAACCCACAAAACACAAAAAATCACAATTACGAACCCATGCAAAACCATAGCCAGAAAACATGAACCTTAAACCAAACAATATTCGTTTTCATAAACAATATAGTATTTTCTCAACAACACCTTATCAAAATCTGAAATAATCAACAATACCTTATCACAAATAAAACAATATAGCCTGCCACAAACTACGAACCACAAATGAAACAATATGACAAACATTTTTTTTGATATGCACCTCTTCTCGCTTGCTTCAAACAAACCTCTGTTTGCTAGCTTTCTCGAGGATTCCTTGTTTCTTGAAGCCTACAAAAAATTGCATAACCTAAACAATTTTTTCTCATTGAAAACATAGCCAGAAAATGGAAACCATAAAGAGAAACCCACAAAAATTCATAGTAACGAACCCATGCAAAACCATACCCACAAAACGCGAACCAAAAATGAAATAATATTTACAAACTATATAGTATTTTCTCAACAATAGCTTATCAAAATTTGAAACAATCAACAGTACCTTATTGGAAATCAAACAATATAGCTTGGCACAGACCATGAATCACAAATGAAACAATATCACAAAGGGTTTTTTCGATATGCACCTCTTCTCACTTGCTTCAAACACACCTCTTCTGCTAGCTTTCCTGCACAAAAATGGGCAAAAAATTATCACAGGCAACACTTTTCTTTTCCTTTTGCAACTATCGCCCCATGCAAAAAACACAAAATAACCTCCAACCACCTTTGCAGAAGCTACACAAGGCTTGATTGAGCTTGCACCCTCACAAAAGCTTATCCTCCTCACCAATAGCTTTGATAGTAGGTATAGCAATAAAACGACACCAAACAATTCCTTATTGAAAATTTCCCAGACATTTGTTAAGTTCCTCGATGCATTAAATGACATGTGTTATTACAACCATCGCCAATACACAAAAAGCATACAACAATTAATGTTGATTCAAACCAGTGTTTAATTTTGGCAACCTTCTATCCACGTGGTAGGAAATATGCCACCCTATTCCCAAGGAAACCAACAACCACCTCCACCACCTTTTTCACAGCCATCGAAAGGCTAAAAACCACAGGATGACAAAAATTCTGACCAAAGTTCACACAAATAGCTTATCAAATAATTATGTACACTAAACAACTAATATTAATTTTTAGTATGTTTTTATAAATTATAATTTTCAATTTCAAATACTTAAATATGAGTTATATAATTGTTTCCTATCAAAGTTACCAATTACATTGGTTATATATTTTTATTTTTATGTATAAAATTTAAAAAAAAATGTAACACGTAGAAAAATAAAATCTCAAGAATTATTACACCTATAAATATATTTCTTCCCTAAAAGGTTATTGTGATTTTATTTCAAATAGAGAGATAAACATGAAATAATTTGACTTAATTTTCGTACCTAAATAGGTGATCTTGAATGTCTACAAGTTTTTCTAGAGTTATGCATGAGTGTGTAATAATTATTAAAATATTAGATAAAATATTTTTTCTTCAAAACTTGATTTATTTTAAGAGCTATTGAGCCTACTTTCTAGTGGATTTTTCTATTAACTTTCTTATGGTAGAATTTGGAGGGGGGAAAAGGGTTCCCTTTCCTCTTTTTTTTTTAAATATTATGTTCAAGCATGTGGATATACAGCCTTTAACAATGTTATAATTTTTCTAAGTTTCTCATTCAGGCTATACTCTAGACTAAATCAAATGTATGATTTATTCTCAATCTAATAGATAGTTGCAAAAAATTTAGGTTGAACATATTCTAGTTAGTAATCTAGAGGTTATTGTAGATTGTGTGCTCTGTTTATTGGAGTATTGTTTGATATGCAAATTTATGCGGTTTAGATCTAATATCTAGAGGAGGATATGGAGATTCTACAAGTCATAATTTTTTATTTTTAGATTTTCCATGAATGGTTGATTAGATTAATTTGACATATAACCTTAATTTCATAATGTTGTCTTATTCATTAACCCTTAGCATGTGGGAATTGATCTCATCAGTGATATTTTATCTAGGATTCTAAATTAGGTTCATGTTCATCTTTTCGTGGAATTTTTGAGATCATATATTTTGTATTATATTTTATTTTTCATTTTTAATTTTTTTCTCCTCTCACCACATGTTGGATAGAAATGCAATTTTACATGTTCATATTTATGTGAAAATTAATCTTAATAGTCTAGTTTTTATTGTATAGAGATTAGGCTAGAAATAGTACATTTGATTTAGCAATAAATTATGGCCTCTTTCTTCCCATTATAATGTATGTCATGCTTAAGGTAATATTTAAATAATGTATCCAAAAAAAATAGTGCAAAATAGAAAGCCTTGGATTATTAATAAGAGCCTAACTCACATAATAGTGGGATAAACTTATACCACATAAAATCGTATTTACAAATATTTCACTACCACCCTCTCCTAAGTTTATCTATACTAAAAGAATTGATAATTTATATAATCATAATATTAACTATTATTTAATCATTTTACATGCCAGTAAATAATGATCCAAATCATTAAGTCGTTATCTCATCATTCTCAATCTTGTCCCTTTATAAGAGCTTCTAATGATTATTTTCATACTTAACACATACTATAATTCACACCATACTCACATGTTGCAACAAGACACATCACAAGACCACATTATATGAATTACATGGCATGAACCATATCACAAGAATCATACAATAAATTTATGAGGATAGTAATTATCATAGTATGGCTAAGTAACCAAAAGAAAATGTATCCATACAACCTTATGGATAAAGAGACATAGATTTAGTATGAAAATAAACATTTTAAATCAAAACCATAGAGCCAATATCCAAGGAATCATAAATTCCTACAATACTATAGTCAATATCTAAACAGCCATAAAATGAAATTTTATGTGTTAATATTTATGTGAAAATTAATCTTAATAGTTTAGTTTTTATTGTATAGAGAATAGGCTAGAAATAATGCATTTTATTTAGCAATAAATTATGGCCTCTTCCTTCCCATTACCATGTATGTCATACTTAAGGTAATATTTAAATAACGTACCAAAAAAATAGTGCAAAAGAGAAAGCCTTGGATTATTAATAAGATCCTAACTCACATAGTAGTGGGATATGTAAAAACATTATTAAAATAATTAATAGTATAAGAAAGTATTTGATATTTAAACAAATTTTGAGGATCTTGAACATATTTTGATGGATAAGGCTTTAGTTAATCAATATTTGATACTATCTAGATCTACCTTACTCCCATCATAGGAATATAAAATACCATCTGAAATGTATATAGTAACAGGAAAATAAATTCCTCTTCCTCACTCTTTATGTCTCATGGATGGATTAGGTAGGAATATTGATGGTGTATTAATTGTTGATATTCTAGCCTTGGTAGTTGCTACATTGGAAAAATATATAGATTGTGTGATGATAGAACCTATTCCTAAGGATGGTGCTAAGATAATTTTAGAAAGAAAGCTCCATCTTGATTGGGTCTTAAACACAAAAATATTATAAATACTAGTATGGATAAAATCTAAAAAGTGGGGAGAACAAGAGAATATGATTGATGAAATATTAGTTGAATCTAGTGTCATTGAGATTTATAGATTTTCATTTCTCAATTTCACAAAACAATGATAGTTCTTTCTTGAAGCTCTAGAGGTTTAGGTAACACCCCTATTAAAAACCTATTTGTTAACTTAACCACTTCATAATCCTAATAATATTTTCCTTCAAAAATTAAAATATTATGTCTATGAGATATAATTTATCTTCAAATGCTTTAGAAATATAGCCAATACTATTATGTTAGATCTCAAGGTTTTTCATGAGAGTTAACTTTGCCTTTGGACCATTTTTTCTTACACCTTTTACTTTGCTAGAAAGTAAGTATTATAATTCAATTGTGGTTAATTATTTTGTTTAAAAACCCATATTTTCTTAAACAATATTTCTTCTTCTATAAATTTTCAAGGAAAGGTCTTCATTTAGTCACATATTATTTTTCTTCACTCTCTATTATCTTAATTACCTAGATCTTTTTTAGATTTTTAATACCATTATACTCTTAGTCAAAATTTAAGGTTTTGAGTTTGCTAGACCCTTATTAATCCTTGATCTAAGATAATATTTTTTATCTTAATCATGTGGGCATTAAACCAAGTAGTAGCCTTTTCACTTGGAAGAAAGGGATTTATGTTCTTGCAAGTATTTATATGTAGTTGAATAGAAATATTAAAATCAATTAGTCTTAAATATTTTATTGGAAAGCTTCAAATCATTGACTCACTAGTCTTTCTTTGTGTCTTTCTTTTATCCTTCAAAACTTTCTATTTATGTTTCAATTAATGTGACTTTGCAATAAATATTTTCCTGAGAAAATGGTAGTATGGTTGAAGGAGGTTAGAATTCTATTTGGTATTGTTATGTATATATATTTTAAGAGGAATCAATATGTCAATTTCAAACTTGAATGGTGGGACAAATGTGGATTTGATAATAAATTTTAGTAGAAGAAATTTAGGAATGATTGAATTATATTTATTTTTAAATCAGAGAATTCTGTATGAATAAGGAATAAATTCAAGTGGATTTTTCTTAGTCTAAATAACATTTATAAACAGGGAATGATCCCAATAAAGGTTGTTTACATTTTTAGAGATTCTACTTTTGCTGAAATCGCATATTTTTAGAAAATATAATGATTTAAGCCTTAAAATTTTCCATTTAAAGCATTCCAATTGAAGAGGGTTTGGTCAAACTACCTTAGATCAAGCCCTTTGGATAGAACCCTGCTAGTTTTAAACCATACCTATAACAAAGTCTCCTTTACACTTATTAAAATGCTGATAAAAAACCACTTTGATTTACCTTTTGGGGGATCAAATGATTTTTTTTTGTATGTAGTCCTTCTTATAAGCTTCCAAATTATAATTTTAAATAAATTTAATTTTATTATTATATTTATTTTTATTTCTTGTGAATGTGTTTTCTAACAAAAAAGAAGCTCTTTTGTTTTGCACATGTGGAAAAATATATATATATATTTTTAAATATGAATGCACTAGATGTTTGAAGTCCTTGATCCAACAAAAACAATAATTGAATTTTGATACATATAAAAACAATTACACACTATATGGTCCACCTATGTCTGAATTGTAATTGGTTTGACTTCAAACTTGATTAAGGAAAAAATATTCAATAGAACACTATCTAACCAAGTGTAAGCACTAGATATCGAAGTGATAATTCTAAATTTGAAAGAATTATAATTTTATCATTCATGGAAAAACATTTATGCATTATACGGTGAGCATCACTCCTTAAAAATGTTATTTTCTAAAAAAAACTAGTTTTCGAGGGAGATAGAAAAAAAGGTGCAATCTGATTCCAAATTTTTGAAATATATTTAAAATTAAAACATCATACAAACCTTAGTATTTTGCATCATCTTCAAATTCCTCACAATTTAGTCGCTTATAGGTGCCCGAAGTGAATATTTAGTTAGAAAAATTATTTTAGTGCCCGCCACAAAACTTGTAAACCACGTTGGTGGGATCACCTTTTATGGAAACAAAAATAAAGATCTAATTGGTTCCATAAGGGGAGATAAGCATACCTTCTTTTTCCACATTCTATTAAACAAATAAGATGTACTAATGTTATTTAATCTATTATTTCCTCTCAATGGATTAAATAATCTTCATCATAGGAGATTAATAGGGAAGATGTTTCTTATCTTTCTTCTTTATTAAAAAATGGTTTTATAGTAGTTCAGGGGTAAAGAAATACTTTAGGTGTCATATTGTGTTTGGCGATTAGTAAAATGAATGGTATTATTATGGGACCTATCACTCTTGTAGAATAAATAATCAAATCAAGGAATTTTTGTTGGTTTGAATTCAACTCCCAAGAGCACAATATGCAATATAAACCTTCACAAACATGAGAGAAGTAAGGATTTTTTACCAATGAGTGAATAATAATTGAGATGAAGAATAATGTACATTGGATTTGCTTATAAAGGCAAGGGTGAAGATGGTAAACAGTTATCGACAACAACTACCAATTAATTAAATGCACTAATAAACTATAATGCATTATGCCTAAGTAACCTTAAGTAGGTAAATATACTATTTACTCTAACACCCCCCTTAAGTGCAGCTTTGGGAGATTATTATGCAATATCAAGATGCAATATGGGTCTCGGCCACACAAACATGTTAGGTACCCATTTACAATGCAAACTGAAATGCAATCTCTCACAAATGAAGAAAACTAGAATACCTTATGGGAAGAAACTCCGCTCCAAATGAGAGAAGAAAAACAAGATGCATGGATGGAGGACTCAATAACACCCCCCAAGGACTACATACATCATGTATATACAATCAATGATCCTCCCATAGGAAGGATAGAAGGAGACTACATAGCCTCCCCATAATAAATAATATCCTATAGAAATATTAAGTGCTTGAAGGAAAGACATGGCCCAATGCCTACAAATAACATTTCTCCCTTTGGGAAGAAGATAAACAAAGTACAAAATTGGGAATGCTTTCCATTCTGGATAGGAATTAGTAAGTGAAATCCAAATGTAGGATGATAATGTCTCTCAAATATGCTCATGTGTTGCTAATACCTTGGAAGATGATGCCATGAACCAATTATGATCATGACCAATCACAATAGAATGTGACAAACAAGGTACCACTAGAAACTAATTTTGAACATTATCTAAAGACAGTGATGGAGTGATAATAGTTGTACCACAACTATCATCAAATAGGAAAATTATTCCTTCAAATGTGTATTCCAAGTCTAAAACATGTGAGATTCCAACAAAAATGAACCAATGTCTGAAAAATAGGAATCTCAATCGAGAAGACAATGATAATCCTATTGTTTAGGAATGATAGAAGTACTTAATGATGGTCAATTATCTCTGACAAAGAATCAAGAATCTATGAAGCAATTGCAACCTCATTTGAAGTCTCAAAAACCTCCAAAGGATCACAAGCATGGTTTATCTTCTCTAACATTGGAATTGGAAATAGGATCATCGAGAGATGGAGTATCATGATCTCCATATGATTCTCAAATGTAAGTCCAAAGAGCACAAGGGCACTTAAAACAAATAAGTGATTCCAAAAGGTCGTCATTTATATGCTCAAAAATAACTCTAAAGAATTTGGCCCTATATCCTTTCCAAATAATATACCCAAAATGTATGCTTGGAATACAAGCTTCATTATACAAATATGTCTATATTTTATTCACTAAGATGAGGGAGAATAAAATAACTCTATTTCTTAAGGTTCCCTTTCTCCAAAGAAACCATTATAATGGACAATTCTTCATTTTTTTTCAAAAAGTTATAAGAACCTTCAACAATTATAAGATTAAATTACTTGATTTGGTGCAAAACAATTTGTGAGGTCCATCGGATACACTCCATGCCAACACCGAATGAAGTACATCGAGATTAGAGAACACTATCACAAGACAACAACATACAAACGACCAATCAACACATGTGATAGGCATTTCCTAGCTACATGAGCCATTGCTCACAGTTAAGAAGTGGGTAACAGGATATATAAATAGTAGGAAAACACGTCACACCACCAGTGTGGTATAAATGTTTTGCACCAAGGTTAAAAAAATAGTGAATTTTTTTACACCTAGCAAGAATAATCATGAAAACAATGGAAACCCTACGCCCTTCGCCAGAATCTCCCAATAGGTCGCGGCTTCATTGAAAGATCAACTAATGGTGTCTCAAATAATTAAACCCAGAGTTCTCCATTCATAGTGGATGTGCAAGAAGTTTGGCTTTGGAACTTGGAGATGAAAGTAAAATAATAGAGACATTTAAAGGTATGTGCTAATGATGTTAAACAATTGATATTGTATATCATGAATTTATGGACTAAGTAAAAAGGTTAGGAAATTATTTATTATGTGTTTAAGAATATATTTATCACGATGTGTGTGTTCAGACATGACCATTACTATGATGTATGTTATTGACATATTGATGTGATGAAAGTGTTTTGTTACCTTTGGGGTTTTCACTTGATTCTAATATATTATCATTGTGTTGTCATATTATTATGATTTTGATTATGGTTATCTTTATTATCATAAAATATACTAATTTGTATTCAAGCTTTGTGGTTGCAAGATGGGGCATGAGCTTCTATTAGTGTTTTGGTGAGTATGATGCATATTGTTATGTTATTGTTATTATGTAGAGATTTACTTGGATAACTGAGTGATACAGTAGTATGTTTGTTAGGATAAGTGGAAAGGGCAGCATCGTACCATTGGATGTATGAGAGACATACGAGAATGAGATACGATTGCTAGAGCTTCTTTCCTAGTGCTTCAGCTATTATGCACATGTGCTCTAATCTGTATGTTTAAGTGAACAGGTACTAGGCTACGTCTCTACCTAAATTAGCAGGTCTGAGCGTGCCTCTAATCCCAATGGTGGTTGAGGAGATAACATCTAGGCTCAAATTATAACCTAACCCTAGCCATTGTTCTCAATTAGAGACAATTGATGAAGAATGTGTTAACTTTTTCGGGTTGTCATGAGACAATGTCCGATCTCCTTTACCCTATGTTTGGAGTGTTGCATTTATTCGATTGTTTCTTATGTGAAATGTGATTGTTTGATTTTGTTGTCTAACCTTAGTTTTAGATCCCAACCTATTGGTGTTAAACCCTGTGGTTAGTTGTGTTGTTATGATTGTGATTAGTGTTATTTATCTTTTGATGTGAATGTTGCTCTTTCATGTGAAGTTATTTTATGATTTATATTTTACCTTAGTTTATGAATTATTTGAGTGAAGTTAGATATTGAATCTATCATATTTATTGTTATGATTTTTATTAATGTGTTTGAGGTGTGATATAATATTATCCATAAGTGACATTTATTTATGTTATGTTTTATTATGTTATTATTTTGAGGAATAATTATTTGATTATTGTTTATTATTATCATTATTTGGTATTTGGTTATTGTTTATTAAGTAATATTTGTTTTACTTTTGTTTGGATGTAATTTTTGTATTATTAAACTCTTGATTTATTTTATTAAAATGGTCACTAAATTTATGTTTTATGGAGTCTTTATGTGGTTTTAATGATTTAAAATGTTTCCTATGTGATAGCTTTATGGGTGAGAGGTATTTTTATTTTATAAAATTATATTTTTTGAGTCCAGAACCCACCCTAATTACTCCATTATGAAAAGTGACGAAAATGGAAGTTGAAAGGGTGGCTGAGAGGTTGTCTTTTGGTTGGGGAAGTGTTCTCTTTATTTTGGGAGGAGATAAAGGGTTTCCTTTCTGTTGGGTTTTTTTTTTTTTTGAGTGCATGTTGGATTTGAATTCTTTTTCGGGAGAGATTTTTCCATGCTTGCAAAGAGGAATGAGCAATGAGAAATTTGTTGCAATTTGAGAGTTTTGAAAGTTGAAAATTTTGGAGCTCAACATCAAATTTCTGTCATTCCCAAGCGTTGGATCCAGGTTGGATTTTTAGATCTTGTGTTAAAATTTTCTTTTGTATGTATGAATGATTTGATTGATTTCTTTCTTTTAATTTTTGAAAATAAATATTGGATAGTTTTATTTCTGTGTGTGAATGAAATATTTATTCTACAATAAAAATCAATACATATTTGTTGTTCTTGTTCTTTACCAGTAAAAGGGTCTGATTGCGTTGTTCATAAATCTAAATTTACAAATTGGGTTGGTGAGATTTTTAAAGGGTTTTTTCATCTCGTTGTCATTTAAATTCTGTCCAAAAATTTCAGAAACTCAGATTATAGTTTGTGAGATATGGTTGAAACACGGGACTGCTGTCAAGTTGCTCCTCTATGACTACAAAAATATTTATTTCTCCCTGTAAACAGTCAATGGAAGATTGAGATTTTAGATTTATAGGGGTTTGAAAGGGCTTAAATTAATTTTAATATTTCTTTTTTATATTTTATTTTGGATAAAATCTGATTATTGAGTTACTCATTTTGTCATTTGACTGTAATCGAATATTACCGAAAAGAGGGTTTTATGAGAGCTGTCTATTGTTTTGTATTTTATAAATTTATGATTCACTTTTGGTCAATTTTGTTCGCGTTGCTGAGTAGTCAACGACTAAATCTGTAATAGGTATTTTACAGATTTTGATTTTGAGTTGATATGACTGTTTTAGGGTTGTTTTATTGTTGACAAATTTGATTGTTATCAAGTGAGAATTAGTTCAATTTTAAAAAGTTGTATTAGAGGGTATAACTATATTATTTGATCTGTATTGTGTTGTACCATTTTTGTTTAAATATGTTTACTGTTTGCATGTTGTTAATTTCTTCATTTTTGTAAGATCTTATGTTGAGACTTCTGTATATGTAGGATTAATTATGTCAGGGATGTGCATTGTTGGTCTTGATTGTGAATTACTAAACTAAAGTGGGTTATTATGTTATAAGATTATAAGATTGATGTAATATACTTTATTGTAGTGTTGTGGTTTAATGATAAACTTTTTAGTTTTCTATCCATTTGTGTTATGTGATTGGGTCTATAGAAGTACTTAGAAGTATTTGTGAAGTTATTGTAATTTTCAGTTGACTCTTATTTTGGTAGTCTTCTTTGGATGTTTAATGTCAACCACTTGTTGTTTGCTTGTTTGTGGGGCCTAGTGTTGTCTCTTAGCACGGAAGGAGTGGGCCTCAGGGTTTTACGTGGTAGGGTGGTATTTCTGAGCCATCCATTAGGATTTAGGTGGTGCAAATTCGTGCGCAACATAGAGAGTCTTTCATTTTGCTTCATTCTATAGTTGAATTTATATGCAGGTGATATTTTCATTAAAAAAATTATGTTTAGTGTATCTTATACATCTGTACCTCTTAGATTAATGAATCGTGTTCATGGTAGCATTCTTATATAGAAAAAATAAGTGAATTGATACAATTTTGATTATACACATTTTTACTATTGTTTAGTATGTAATAGAGAGGTTTAATATAGAAATAATGTATTTATAATACATGAGTTTAATTAAGCAGTAGATATGATATATCTTTATGTACTTATTTTATAACATTGATTAAGAATAGATTTATATTGGCATAGTGTTAAATGTGGTTTGAAGATAATTTCAATGTGTTATCATATATAATTTGATGTATGGGATTAATTTACATTCAGATGTTAATAAAATATGGTCATAGTGTATCAAATATGTTTTTTTAGGCTTAATTAGTGTAGGTGTATCTTAGTAGCGACGTTAAGGGACCATGGTGGATAGGTGTGCAAATGGGTTATGTTCAATATTACTTTCATGTTATAATGTGATTATAATATCATGTTAATGTAATGATGTCATTCATATTAATTGGTTGAGTTGCATTAGTTAGTGTTACTTAAGTTTCTTAAAAATAAATAAATAAATAAATTGGTTTGGTGTTGATAGTCTTTTGTGTTAATCCACTTGGTCCCTTAGTAGGGCGTTACATCTGGTATCAGAGCCAGTGTTGCAGCACTGAGATCTTTGGTTAATGTTGTTGCCCATGTCTTGTTATAGTAACTTTTCTTATGCATGTGCTGATGAATGTTTGATGTGTGACTAAAAAGTCATAGGGACGTTTGTGTTAGATACTTTGTTTTAATATATACATTTAGTTGAGACGTTAGATAGAGGATTATACACTTTGTGTATTCTCTTATTGGGTGTGATTCCTTATATGTTTGTAACTATTGTTTTTTTTCTTGTGTGACCTTATTTCATTTCTATGACTTTTAGTTCCTTAAAAGTGTAAATTTAATCTTGGGATGTATTTGTAGGTTTAGATTAATTAGTTGTTAAGTTTGCATGTGGATTTCTTTTGTTTGACTAAATGTGCATTAAGAAAAGATGTTATTTTGTGCAGTTGGGCTACTTAAATCATTTTATGTAAGTGGAAATATATGTTATGTGGTTAAAAGGGAAGTTCTGACCTGAGTATGTTATTTATTCGTGTGTTTTTCTATGTTTTGTAGGAGTGTTTACACCCATATATCGCTGAAAAATTAAAGTAAATATTCAGAATATTGTATGTAAAGGTCTTAGAATAATTAATGTTTATGGATGTAATGGAATCTGAACTTGTTTTTAGCTACAAGCGATAAAAGGAAAACTCAATCTATGAGTGGTACTTAAATTTTGGGGTAGAAGGTGTGACTTATTTTCCTTTGTATAGATGCTTTGCCTGAACACATTTGCAAATTGCTTGCATTGAATTAAATTATCTTGTTTCTTCTTCATCCTAGCCCACATACAGTTAATAAAAAAAAAAAAAAGTAAATAGTATTAAACAACATTATAATAGAAAATCATTTAGGTCTTAAACTCGTATGCTTAAACCTTGACTATGAATCAAAGAAATTATGTTTGAATTTACTTGAGTGGTGGACTATATATTCTTTTGAAATTGTAGTCCTTATTTATGGTTAATGCATAAAAGATAAATTATGAATGAGACTGAGTGTAGTTGCTAGGTATTTAATCTATGTATTTGGAAATAAATTTATGTGAATAAGTTTGCATTATATGATATGATATGTTTTTTATTGGAAATGACTACTTTTATGGAATAAATAAGATGCTAGTGCATAAAACTAAGTTTGTATTTTGAGAAATTATGAGGACTGTATTGGTATTTGAACATCTTGTTTATTATGTATAGCTGAAATCTATGATATAATGTCATTTCTTACTTCTGTATAAATAGAAAAGATTTATCCATTGAATGTTTTGTATGTTGAATTGTTATGTGGTGGTAACATGTGAAACAATTAGGCTTAGGTATCAGATATGGATGTTTGAGTAGGCATAATCACTATGAAAATGTTTAGTGTTACTTGTATTGGCCTGAGATAAAGTTTGAGAGAATGTGGGATTGTGTTTTGAAAAACAAATATGTGATGTCCTTTTGTTCTGTGAAAATTTGAATAACTTGTGTATAACTAGTTGAACTCTGGATACACGAATAATGGTGTGGAAGTATTAATGATTCTTGGATGCATTTAAAAATTCATGCTACTTATGTAAAATTCTTAGTGTGGAGGAAAAATTAGTTTGCATATGCATATGTTATAAGGATAAAATGTTATGTCGAATGAATAAAAGTGAATGCGAACTTGTTTAGTGGAGTTGATAAGTGATCACGATAATCTTGACATTAACATATCAGCATCATGTAATATATGGAAAAGAGTAGAGTGAAAAAAAAGATGATAAAATAGTTATTGACATATGTAATGATATGAATCACATGAATTATGAAATTAAATGTTCTCATGGAATTGTGTATGTAATTTTATCCCTTGTAAATGTGAGAAACCAGTAACTGTGCATTGGTTGAGTGTTGTGAATACCCCATACTTGCTTTGTGTGCCCTTAGATGGTGATACTGTGTACCCATCCATGGAGAAAATTGTGTATTTATTGGTGTGAGATTAACCATACCTTTATGTGTTCTTGTATGTTTGTTACCTGATTGAGGGCCAACCCATGTGTGGTTGAAATTTATATATGAGTAGCCAAAAGATAGTTTCACATATTCTCTTCTTTTGGTTCTCCAGTCCCTCAATCCGTGAAGGGGTAGTAGCAGCCACAAAGTTCCTTGGGCGAAGTGTGCAGCGTACGCATAATGCGATGCAGAGCAGTCTTAGCTCAACCGATCCTGAGGCAACATACTCACTACTTCCCCTTATGATGGATCAAGGTACTTGATCCATATGTGTGAGCCTAATCCCCACAATTTTGAGTATAGAAGAATTGGTTTCTTAGTATTTGTCTGGC
>VDFB02164691.1:0-28312 GCA_007258455.2 Sequoia sempervirens | reverse complement strand
ATGTATTTATATATATATAATTATGTATGTATGTGTATATGTATATATATGTGTGTGTGTGTGTGTGTGTGTACGTGTGTATATATGTATACACACATACATACATACCTAGATATATGCAAATCAAGAGAGGAATTGAAAAACCTTAATCCTCAATAAAATGAAAAACAAAGACAGATCAACACAGATGATAATGGAATACCTAATGAGGACCCATTTTGTATTCACTTGATATCAAATTATATTGTATTACAGTGCATTTTAGTACTAAATAATGCTAATAAAACCTTTATAACTCAATACACATAGGTAGTTGACACTGGAAGGTAAGAACCTTGTCAACACAGATATTTGTTCTATGGCAACATATAATGCCAAAACAATGGGTTAAGCTTACCAAATCTAGTCATCTTTGAATTTCAAAATGTTTTCTGTAGCTTCCTCTCCTTATCATATGGCCAAGGGCTCTACAACAAGGTAACATTGTTTATCACTTCTTACAATAGATTCGCAGTCCTATGATCTTTTTAAAATGAACAAATGTTCAAAGCACTGTTTTTCAACAGATCAGCTATACAAGTGGACATTATTATACCAACACAACATACTCATATCAGTACTAGTGATAAGACTCTGCAACTTATCCCATTTAGTAATTTGTTTGTAGAAAGACTAAAATATCTTCTCATGCCTATATTTTATTTCATTATTTAAGAGTGTTTTTCCAGATTAAAATAAACTAGTTTGGATTTTCCTTTGTTGTCATATGGTGACCCATTAATATTTATACTCTGATCATTTTCAATTGCTTAAGGAACAAAATTAATTTTTAGAAACTACAAAGTGCAAGATCAAATGAAGATAATATCAAGGAAAAGGTCATTATTTATAATCAAACTCCAAGGGACCCAATTTAAATGATAGATTGTCATCGAGGTAACATCCACTAAGTAACAGTTGCTCATTTAAGGGTAGCTGAAGAAATCTGAGAAGACATCAATGTCAATCAAATGAAAAATAAAAGGACTAAAATCACTTGATGTTAATATGATACATACCTTTCCCATCAACTGACTAGTTTCATAGAGATATATATCCTCTTGTGAATCCACATGTTTGTCACTATCTTCTTTAGGGTTATCCCATAGAACATCTTCAGGCAAAATCTGTATTGAGATGTGATTAACAAGTCGAATAAATTAGAATTTTGATGAATTGAACAATTTAAGAACTTGATAGGATTAATAGAGCAAGCATAATACCTCATTCAAATTCAACCACTCATACAACTTTTCTTCCACATGCAAGAGTTCGTGTGCCCCCTGGTAGATAATAGATGATAATTAGAATTCAAGGATGAAAATGGATATTTTTCAATTAATTAGATAACTCCTTAAACATTGACCAAATAAAAGAAAAATTGGAAATTGAGAGCAGTTTTTGATCAAATACAATTATGTTTTACTGAAAAATGACATCATTTTACAATAACAATTTGGTAATAGGACAGCTTAAAACACAAATTCCCACCTCTGGGATGGAAAAGCCCGTTCAATAGAGGATATGGAGACTTTGTTTATAGACACATCCAATAGAAAATTATAACTAGGTAAACTTTGCATAACGATTTTCTATGACATCTAGACAAAGTAACAGAACATAGCTATGTACTCAGAAGTTCCTTTTAGAGAGTGAGGCCATGGTCATTCAGATGGATTAGCACAGCGAATGCTGATTTTTTGCTCCTTCCTAGTTAAGCATTCTTAGTTCCACTAGGCTGAGAATTTGAGGGGTCCAATCTTCAGAAAGCTGAGTAGCCTCCTGATAGCACTGGATATAATTGGCTGCATATCTTTTGGGGTTTCCTAGTTAAGTGTTTTATTATATGACATCTGAAAACCTGTATTTGGCTTCTCATTGGAGAGTATTTGCTCAATTTCTTTGATTTGGATTTGAAGCTACAGATAGTTTTGTTGAAGAAGCCGGGTAAGCTCTATTAGATGCTTCATGAAATTTTAAGGGCTGACATAGACAGAAATCTTGAGAAGAGCCATGGAAGGCATGCTGATGTGTCATGTGAACAACATGGTTGTTGTACAGAGAAGATTTGTCCTCATCTTCAATCCTTATGGTTTGGGTGATTTGTTACTAGCAGCAAACTGTGTGTGAACAATGGGACTTCTCTTTGAATAATTGATTATTTATGTTAGTTGCTCTGGTTCCTTGGGCCTTTAATATGTTTATAAAGGTTTTGTGGAGACCTAGACACACTTGCACTTGCAATATATGCTATCACCTTTAACAATTTTTGGGAGGATATACAGTCTTTTCCTCTGCTGCATTTTTATGGATATTTGTGTTCCAAGTCCCTATATATCTGTTAAAAGGACCTCTCAAAATGATATCCCTCATGGAAAATATTCAGAGATGATCCAAGACCTAAGAAAATTTCCAAGTATGCATCAATGTTGATGTCATGATCATGATGCTAGAACCCTAACGAGAGTGATATAGAAAGTTCATGTAAGCTTATTGGGGAAAAAAAATTCCCCAAATGTTGACCTTGGAAGCTGTAATTATCATCTTTGTCATCAACTGCTGACCATTCGGCTTTAAATGTTGAAGAATTCCCATGTTGAAATGCATTGCTGGCCACTGACTCTAAACACTGCTTAACCTTAATAAGTACAAAAAAGTGTCTAATATGATTACAAATCTTGAAAAGAATGATCTAAAGATCCATGCATATTCCTATACATTTAAGATTAGCTCTGGTCGTATGGCATCCTCCCTAAATTAATTGAAAGTGAAAGAAAGTAAGAAATGAAATTATATGAGGGTAAAGGGGTGTATGACAGTTAAAGTACATCTTGAAAGCAGAATGAAATGGAACATTTTCCATAAAAATATGTAAGTATGCATTGAAAATGAAGAGGCCCATGTCTATTGCAGAAAGGTGCCTAGTATTAGACATGACAGAAATGGACAAGTTGGGATGAAGGATATTAAGGAATCAGTGAACAAGAAAAACATAAGTGAAAACAAAGTAAGAAGGAGCAGTTAGGAATAAGTAACAGGTGAGGGTCACGGTACAAGATAAGCAGGTACCATAAAAAGAAAGACATTGTTGAGAAAGTTTATACCATAGTTTAAAATTTTGGACTCAGCAATTACTCAACTGACTCAAAAAATTTAAAAACTTGGGACTTTGCAAAAATGTGGGGAAAAACTTGGCAAGTTTATCAAAAATTAAAAAACTTCTTCAAAAACACGCATATTACTGAATTTATGGAACATATTACTAATATAGATCAAAATTAGAGTTCCATACACACATAGACCAAAAAATGAATTCAAATTTTTAATACATATGAACTTCAAAAATTAATAAAAAAAAAATACAAATCATAAATGACACCTAAAGTTAAAAATGGAAAATGGATAAAACATAGTTTAATTATGCCAAGAGGCATTCTACAATGGCAACAAGGAGTATCATGTCATGAACGTGTACATAAAAATTAAAACATAGCTGACATTTATTAAAAAAAAAAAACTACTAAGTAAATAAAATAACTCCTAATTAAATAAAAATTAAATAGTCCTTAAATAGTTCTAAAGAAAAATAAAATAACTCTTAAGTAAATAAAAATAAAGTAAACAATGTAAATAAAATAAGTCTTAACTAAATAGAATAAATTTTAAATAAATAAAATAATTCAAGATTGATATCTCTTGGCATTTTTTAGATGGAATGGATTTCAGACATCTATGTTAATTATATATAATATCCCCCCCTATTCTGAGTTTTGTTTTTGTTTAAAATGCTTTTCTAATTTTTCTTTGGTTTTTGCCAGCCAATGCGGATATTACAAATATTTCCAAAATAAATAAACACCAAGCAAATGCATGAAACAAATAACCCAGATTTTACTATTGCTTTAGAGAATACATTGGAATTGTACCCGGATGACAAAATGCAAAAGCTGCAAATCTAAAAATGCATAACCAACAACTGGTAAACTCATGAACTTGGATACCAATCTCAAATGCCTCCAAATCCCACTTCGAAATTGCTGCACAACCTCTTATCTGCCCTAGATGCCAACAATTGATGTGGTTATTGATGCCAAGGTTAGGCATTTATTTGGCCTAGGAACTCATTGGTGGCCTGCTGAAGCTGTACGGCCCCTTGCTGCAGCCGTACATCCAGCAAAAGGACCCTCCTTGTGCTCAGAAAACAGTGTTATATCTGCCTTAAATCTGCAGGGATGTCTTCTTGAACCCCTTCTCAAATTCTTCGAAACTAGGACACAAATCGATTCAATGAAGCTCAATGATAACCCCTAAATAAGATTATCCAATGAAGTGCCCTTAGGTGATCTTCCACACCTGCAGACACTATCCTTTTCGAGGGATTTCGTCCTTAGAAAAGATGTAGCTTTCAAACAGAAAACCCTTTCTCAGTTCTTCTCAAAATTTGCGCAAATAACAATGAATGAATAAAGATCATTAAGTGTGCTTTTTATATATCCTCCAAATCCCCATGCCCCACTTGGCCAAATAATACCTTTTTATTAATATTTGCTTTTGATAGCATTTAAATACATTTGCTTTTGATGACATTTCACAAAGTTGACATTAAAATATAATACTTTATTTAAATGCCTTATATCACCCTTCTAACTCCTTATAACGCCATATTATAAAGTCATAAATTAAATAATATTATTAAAGTTAAACTTAACTTTAATAATATAAATTGAACCATTAACTCCCTAGATAACACCAACTCCAACTCATAGGAGTAACCCATCAACATTTACCAAATATAGGCGTGATGATAGCTGACCAAACCTTGACTTACTATAAACAATAAGCATGAGCAATACAACCAAGTGACTTACTAAAAATAGTGTGGGTAAAAAAGCCCAGAATGGCCTCCAAAAGGCACACCACAAATAAGTTGAGACACTGAGTTGAAGAGTACTGAAATGAATACCAAAAGGCTTGCTAAAGAGCAACATATATATAGCATTTCATGTATTTAAATTTCTGAGGTCTTTGAAACAAGAAAAATATTATAAACTTCATTATCTTAAGGGGACATATTGAAATGAGTGCAACAATAGCAAACCGGGTAACTGTTTGACAAAATGCTTGAATTGTCAAACTGAGAAAAAATCGTGAAAATTTTGATTCATCTTGAGTGGGGATTTTACAGTGTCCCTTTTTCTTGCAATAGTAGCACAAAATTCTATCCTTGAAAAAACAATTTCCCTTTGATGTAGAAGAATTGGATTTGGAGGAATGGTTAGGCTTGTTTTCTCAACATTGTTGTTTCCTCTATAGTTGAGTCACTTTTATTAGCTCCTTCTTCAATTAAAGTAGATATTATATCTTCTAGGGTAGCATCTACTTTGTTCAATGTACAAAACATCAAAATTGGATTTGGAGGAATGTTTAGGCTTGTTTTTCCCAAACATTGTTGTGTCCTCTATGGTTGAGTCAATTTTCTTAGCTCCATCAATTAAAGTAAATATTATATCTTCTAGGGTAGCATCTACTTTTTTCAATGTGAACACAATATTACCATAGCTAAGAGGCATGCTATTTAACAAAATAGCTTTTGTATCATCATCATCATCTACTTTAGCTTTTATCCCAGCTAGTTGATTCATTAGGGAATAAAACTTACTGATATGTTGAACAATATTGTCACCTTCCATCATTTTCAACCTGAGCAATTTCTTCTTTAAGACCATCATTATACTTGATTCTTGTAATCCAAACAAAGCATCCAAATCATCTTACACTTCCTTTGAGGTCTTCAATAAGTTAATATGGTGGAGGTATGCATCTAAAAGTCCAAGACCAATCAAAGCTATTTCTCTTTCATCTTTTGCAATCCATTTTGTGCTTCCATCAACATCAGTTGGCCTTGTTGTTGCTCCACTTACCACATCCCATAGATCCTTTTCAGTAAGGATCAATTATAACTTGATTTGCCATGTGTGGAACTCTGTAATGTCCCCTTTTTAGCTCGTTCCAGTTCTTGGTAAATTAGCCTATTAATTGGCCCTCATAGGCTAATGTAGTTGGTTAGAGGATCTTGTTTGGTAGATATCAGAGTAGTTTCTTCTCCAGAACTTTGGGTGGTTTAGGATTGGCCTTCATTTGGTGATTCAGGACTCAGTTTCACACACTTACTATTTATAGTAAGTCAACAGATCATGAGAGTCCAATGTTTCTATTTATAGTAAGGCACTTGGACATGTGGTGAGTTTAGTGTTGATCTCAATTATCAGTTGGCTTGGCCAAATAAGGATTAATGTGCAAGTTATATTATTTAATTATTATTAAAGGTGACTTTAATAATAATTAATCATTAAAAGTATATTATAAAGTTATATTATAACTTTAAGTCTAAAGGGGCCATTTAATGACTTAAAGTACATTAAATGATTAATAAAATGGGCACCCACTTTGAGAAATTATTTAATAAAATTAAACGCACATGAAATATATTAAATATCATTTAAATGATTTAAAAGAGACTTCTAGAAGGGATCGACCTACTTGGGAAAAAAATATATAAAGGCTCAACCAAAGCAAAAGGGATTCATTCCAAATTTTGATATTTGTTTTGAAGAGTTTTGTTGTGGAGAAGAAGAAACCTAGCGTTTCAGCCTTTTCTGCCATTTCAGCTTTGGAGAGCATAGCTACTTCAAAGTTTGTGCATTCTGAGGTTGTGAAAGATCGACTGAAGATTGCCTCGTGGATTGGCTTCATTTAGGAGTCAATATTGAGCTTATTTGTGAAGTTTGAAAAGGGTTTTGAAGAAAAATTCCAATTTGAGCTTCATTGGAGGATTTCACAAGGGTTTCAAAGATCAATCATTTGCAAATCTAAAGATAAAGGGGTTTATTCATTGAAGAACATTCATGGCTGGCTGTGCACCATTCTCATTGGCACGTGGGTTTCATACAAAGCATTTAAGGAGTATACATTGATAAATTCAATGGTTAAGAGAAAATTGAAGATTTAAAATTATAAGTTTATTGTTGGTGATCATCCTTTGCTGTTGATAACACTTCCAGCCAACACGTGGGAGTCCAGCTGAAGTTGTACATCAATTGTCTAGTTGTACTATCTACTGCTAGGGCCGTACCAGTCGCCTGGATGTTGGGTGTGCTCTCTCGGGGCTAAAATGCCTTTGTTCTCTGTGTTCTATCTTCACTAATAGGGGCGGCTAGGCTAAGGGATTCAATTTGTATTCAAATATTCGTGGAGAAATTTTTGTTTCTGGGTTTGGCGTCCATTTCCTAGGTTTACTTGTTACTGTCATGACAGTTCCAGACCTGTTGTTATGCATTTTTTAGAATTATGCAACTTTGCTCCGCTTTGGCATTCGAGTATGATCATATTGATGTTGCTAAAGGAATTGTATGCTGATTTAAAAATATAAATACATTGTATTTGCAAGCTTGTTTAATCAAAAATAAATACTTTCAGCTTTACTTCTTATATTACTTTATTTCCATATGTTTATACATTCCCTGGCAATATATCATTAAAATTCAAACAAGCAAAGACCTTGAAAACCCAAAATCATTAAACAAGGGCAGAAAATTTGTATTCTCAAGGAACCGCCTGGAAAGGGTTCTTACAGTGGTATCAGATCTTTAATCCTACCAGCCTGGAGGATTAAATAAATCATATGTAGCCACCAGAGATTGGTTCACACAGGTATTATACTCGCAGAAGGGTAGCAAAACAGCAAAAAAAAATTAAGAATACACAATAGGATATAATGGGTGATAGAAGAGGTGGCTGTCCACCAAGAAATGAAGGAAATAATGAGGAAAGAGAAGCAAGAGAAATCATGAGGGGTCTTGCAGCAGGGCACCGACATGTAGTTGATGTTTTGCAGTAGCTTACAGTAGCTATAAAACAATTGAATACTTCTAGAAGGAAAAATCATGAGTAGGGAGACCATGGAAGTGTCGCTGGGACTCCTGGGACACAAAGAGCACCTACTCGTACCATCAATAGACCTTCGCATCCTACTTTTTTGAGAAATGAACTAGAAGAAGAGAATGTTGAAGAAGATGAAAATGCATCGTTCGAAGATAATGTCATGACAATGCATGATGAATGGGATTTGCTAACACCTCAAGTAAAGGAGCATTTGACTTTTGAACGATACATGAGTCAAAGGAGGGAGCACTACAGAGCAAGACAAGAGAGGAGACCTAGGAACCAAAATAGGGACCTAAAACATGCCACAAGAAAGCTCACACTTTCTACATTTGATGGTAGCGGGAAGGTCACATCAAGAGCTTAGATTCATAAGCTGGATACTTTCTTGAGTCTTCAACCTATGGCGGAGGAGGATGCAATCAAGTTTGCAACTTTGCACCTGGATGAGGTAGCTCATGATTGATGGCACCATGGGATGGTCAATTTGCAGCATAACCTCATTACCACTTACCAGGAATTCACTGACAGTTTGATTGAGCACTTTGACAAAAAAGACCCAGAATTATATTTTAGAGACCTTGCTCAACTCAAGCAAGTGGGGAGTTTGGAGGTGTATATTAGTGATTTCTAGAGGCTTTTAGTTATGGTCCCTAGCATATTTGAAAGAAGGTTGGTCATTTTGTTTATTGAAGGCTTATCTGAACCATTGAGAAGATGGATCAAAGTTTTTGATCCCCCTTCACTTCAGGAAGCTACGAGAAAGGCCATAAGTATGGAGCTTGCAGCCCCAAAAAGCAAGTTCACTCCTAAAGATATTACTTCTTCCAACAATGAGAGTCTTCAACAATCTAATGACAAGAAAAAGAAATCAGTAACCAAGGTGGACAAGGAGTCACGAGAGGAATTAAGGAAGAAGAAATTGTGTTACTGGTGCAAGGAACCTTATAGTAGAGAGCATGAGTATCTTTTGAGGCCTAAGGGAAAGGCAAATCATATAATGTGGGCATATTATGAGGATTTCGATTCTGAAAATTCAAATCAGCAAGCGGTTCCAAAGGATGATGAGGTCGGAAAAGCCTCTACAGAGTTTGGGCCTGATGCAAATTTGTCTCTCTTGGCCCTATTTGCTAATATATAGGAAGAGACTGCATTCAGAATTAGGGGAACGGTTAATGGACAACGTTGCATTGCTATGCTTGACACTATAGCAACGCATAATTTTATTGATGAGGGTTTGTCGCCAGCTGTAGACTCCAGGCAGAGGGCTTCACTGGATTCAAAGTTAGGGTTGCAAATGGATATACCCTCACTTGCACCAGGCGGTTAAGTAATCTCACTTTGCTGCTAAATGAATACGAGTTATAGGCTAACTTCTATGTGGTCAACATGGGTGAGATGAACATAGTGTTGGGCATGAAATGACTCCAAGACATTGGAGAATTTACCCTTAACGTACCCAAAATGGAGATGAGGTTTAAGGTGAACGATAGGGGTTACGTGTTGAAGGGAATTGCAAATTGGAGTTTACGTTCTATCTCTCTCTGTAGAGAGAAGAGCAGGAGAGATAAGAAGGAGGTACAAGAGGAGGTGTGCGAGTTAGTGTAGGAGTTTGATCCTACCCGTAGCTCCAACAGTTTGGAGATGGATGACTCAGATCAGTAGGGAGCAGTTGTGCAGTTTGTGAATAATCCATTATTTGAGACTGATGCTGGATTGGTCTATGACAATCCACTCTTTGAGTTTGATGCTGATCTTCCTCCAAGTACCAGTACAGAGTTGGGCAATAATCGCAGTGTTTGGGATCTTTCCAGTGCATCAGGATTCCAAATAGGGCTCACGGAGGAGTTTTACAGTGTGTACACGATGAGGAGTGCCTATAGTTTTGCTTTTGATTCACCTATACACAATTTGTTCCAGATGCACAATTCTGAGGTGCACGTGGTGGACAGTTTGTATGATATCTTACCTTGTGTTGATTTGGGAGGAAAATTTTGTGAGCATTATGAGTCGCTTTCCCATTTGGTTCATGCTCTTGAGACGCTTGATATTGAGGTGGACATGGTTCATAGTGATTTATCAGTTGTTTTGGTGTTGGTGTTGTAGGGGTTGGTTGGTGATATCAGAGTCATTACACAATTCTTCCAGTGGGACCCTAGGTGGAGTGATCTTTCAGAGGGTTTTCTTTTCACAGTTGAGATTGCTTGGGGGCAAGCAATTTTAGAGAGGGCAGACTATAATGTCCCCTTTTTAGCTCGTTCCAGTTCTTGGTAGATTAGCCTATTAATTGTCCCTCGTAGGCTAATGCAATTGGTTAGAGGGTCTTGTTTGGCAGATATCAGAGTGGTTTCTTCTCCAGAGCTTTGGGTGGTTTAGGATTGGCCTTCGTTTCGTGATTTAGGACTCAATTTCACACACTTACTATTTATAGTAAGTCAGCAAATCATGAGAGTCCAGTGTTTCTATTTATAGTAAGGCACTTGAACATGTGGTGAGTTCAGTGTTGATCCCAGTTTTTAGTTGGCCTACCGAAATAAGGATTAATGTGCAAGTTATATTATTTAATTATTGTTGGCGTAAAAACTAACACCTCTGGAGTGCAGGTTTGTACGGACAGCTATGCACACTGCGTAATGAGTGCTCTTCAAATTAGGAGGGGAAGCTCCCTCGTAGTGCTGGAATGTGTGGAAAAGAAAAGTAATCTAAGTCCTATCTTTTTGTTCTCAGCTGGAAGAGGCACAAGGTTAAGAAAACCAAGAACGTTGCAGCTAAGGATTTTTTGGTTTCGCAGATCATTAACTACAACTAAGCTAACTACTTTAAATCTATCCAGTTTCCTCAAGAAAACAGAGCATGAGGAAATGGAGCAGGGATGACTATCTGACGATAAACGAGTTTAGACTCTCTACTTGAAGGCAAGGTGGCACAACTATCTGCTTGTCTGAATAGGCTTATTGGAAACAACAATACACGATAAACTAAGTACAGATTCTCAGCTTGAAGGCAAGGTGGCACAACTATCGGCTCAATCTGAATAAGTTTATTATTCACACACATCATACGATAACCAAGAACAAATTCTCAACTTGAAGGCAAGGTGGCACATCTATCAACTCAATCTGAACGAGTTTATTGAACACATAACATGAAGGATAGCCAACTAGGATAATAAATTGCATTAGCGAGACACGCAGATACACCCCACGCATCAACTAGCCACTATATCTAACTACAAGAATTCACCATCATAATTGCATGAAACCCTATGTGGCATAACAATTCATCATAATAGTAAATACTATGAATGATACGTAATGAGCAATATTGAAGGCAAGGTAGGCACAAGATATATTTCTCTCTCGCAAGTAAAAAAGTTATTTACAAAATGAGCAAAGCTCTTATTTATATACATCAAGGTGTAGGGAACCCAAAATCACCTTTGAGTCAATCCATGCCTTGCAATGCATGCAAGATTTATTGCTAAGCCCTAATAAAGCAAACTATACAGTCAACTGGAAAACTACCATCAGTTAACCGAAACATCTAATCTAAAAATGGACAATTGTGCAAGCATGCATGTCCTTATTGAAAGCGAGTTAACTGGAACACTACCATCAGTTAACGTAAAACCCTAAATGAAACTCCAAGTGTGTAAAGCTAAGCTCAGAATAGATATGCATGAGACAAGACAGCGAGTTAACTTGAGAAAGTAACGCCAAGTTTAACTCCTGTGTGTAATGTCTATCCTGAGAGGTGGGAACTGAAGTTTACTGTCCGTGATCTCGAGCAACCAATCCCTGAACGAGATTGTTAACTGCATCACTATCTGGAGCTATGAGACTCTGTCGAAGAATGCTATGTCGGTGCAGCATATCCTCACCAGCTGTGATCTGAAACTGAAGTTCACCCCTGCTCCTTGTTACCTCATCGAATAATGCTGACATGACTGTAAGCTGAGTAACCTTACAGCCAATGGTCTCCCCACTGAAAATGGTATGAATGAGTGCCTAGAGCTCTGACTGAACATCAGTAAGCTCAACGTAGGCACCACCCTTGATCTGATATCGGCACGGTAAGCGAGATACTAGAGTCCTCACAAACCGGAGTGCACTAGTGACGTGTTCTCTACTCTCAGCCAACTCTGACGCCAAAGTGTCTTCTATCTTTGCTCTGAAAACCAATTGTGTTTTCCAAGAGTAGATAGCCTCTCTATCCTCTGCATCTGTGACTGCATCATATGCCACTCAGGTGAGCAATCATAATCTCATCTCGGGGTTTATTAATCGCCATATCTCGCTCCTCATCCTGAAGACGAAGACGAAGCTCTCGTGCATTGTACCGCAACTGATATAACTCTGTGAGCATATCACGGCCTCTAGCAACGAACTCCTCCTCCCATTCATCCAAACGCTTGCCATATGCAACTAAGTGATTAAGTTGGCTTTGCTCTGCTGGAGGCTCAAGCATCGGCGGGAGTGTGTTAATGGCATCTGGTCTATGCACAAGGCTAGAAATGTACTGACGAAGCTGTCTGATTTCAGCCTTGAGGGCTGCCTTATCTTCTCCGCTTCAGTATTCTATCCCTGGCACTATCTGTAGCAACTTGTAGGAGATCAACCTGAGTCTGACGTGTGCTACGACCAAGGTTGACTGCGATAACCTCAAAATCTTGAGATTCCAACTCAGCCAAGTTCTTCCCCTGTGGAGGTACAGCAGTCTCGACGACAATCTCCATATCAGTGTTTCTCTCCACGTGGACCATATTCTTGACCCTCTTGTCTAGCGCATCCTGGTAAATCTCATCAAAATCAGAATGATTAAAGACATAGGATGGCTGCCTCCTCTTCCTTCCTAGCTGAGCTTCGATCCAAGATTGGTCTCACTTACTGCCATTGTAGCGGTCTGTGACTAGCACCGGGGAGGTACCGACGAGTGAAACTGTAGAGGACCCATCACAGGTGGAGAGTCTAAATCCAATTCAATGAGAATTGCTGGTGATCGCCTAAACCCTGTTAGGAACTTGAGGTCAACCTCCTCGCATCGGGCGGACTCGAACCGCCTCAACCGCTCGACCGGCCGCCCTGGCCGCCTGTGTAACAAAGGCAAGCTTTCCCTTTGAATTATTTGCTTTGACCTTCTTTTTTGGGAGGGTTACTCTGCCTTCTTGTTTAGGCTTTGACGAGGAAGGTAGCCGGGCGATTCACCAATATCGGCAGCTCGCCCGGGCACATTTACCCTCCTTGCTCCTTCTTTTGCCGCCGAGGTAAAGCATAACGTCACTCGGAATAACTCTACTTGACCTTCCTTTGACCGCTATGCATTCTTTGGCGCATCAATCAATCAAGGCAACGGTTGTGTATCAACCTGCCTCAGCAAAAACCGAGGAAGAACTTCTCCTCATCATCCGACATAAACCTCCCCCATCTTCCGGCCAAGAAAATAGAAATCAGGAGAAAGAGAAGCCGGGCCGAACTACGCTTCAAGTAACCTCAAGTCATCTACGAATTTGCCTAGTAATCCTCCATAGAAGGCTCGTGATATGTACCTCCAGCAAGGCGAGTTGTATAATGACCTGAAAGATCATAGGCACGTGCTTCAACAAGATACTTAAGATGATATTTCTCAAGCTCTTGTCCTACAATTTTGGCATCAATTGCCGACTTGCACCAATACATTCCAAACTGAAAAGGAAAGTTGATAGATGGTCTGTGCCTGTGGCATAAAAGACGATGAACATCATGCATCTGTCTCAGGAACTCCTGAAAGATTGTCTTATCTGAAGGATAACGTGGAAGCATAGCTGGATTTCCTGTAAATCCATATACTCGGATGTAGGTGTATGTCAGGAATTGAATAAACCAATCTACCCATCCATCCATCACTGCCCTAGCAACTGCCGAGATACGAACGTGCAACTCCCGGTCCAAATTTCTCACTGTATAAGTCAGAAAAGCCTCATGAACACGCTTGAAATGACGTTCAGCTCTGGTGAACTCATGCTGATCATAATACTGGTAGACTTTTTGAACACTGAGAATACCCACGGTGTTTAGTCCTCGGAACTGACCCTGATAAGTGATCAAGTACACGAGATACGAACACATGTGAAACTCATGGGCAACTAGGAAACCGACAATCTTCCTGTGGAGAATATCGCTGATGAAGGATGCCCAGTCATAATGCTCCTGCCCAGAAATGATGCGACCAATAATGTAATACATCCAAGGCTGGAAAACATTCACGTGTGCTTGACCTGAGACACGATTCAGGAGTGTGATTAGAATCGCGTACTCATCCTTGTATTCACCACGACCCACATTGTTTGGCAATCTGTTCTTCGCTTGTTTTAACCATCTTTCTACCATCTTCTTCTGACACTTGTCCACATCAGCGTCAAATGCCTGCTCACACTGCTCCATGGAAATAACCAGACTGTTAGGGTGTTGAGGAATGCCAAAACTCCTTTCAATGTCTAGAGGCTTGAGACTGCAAATGACTCGTCCATCAACTGACACTATCTCGCGAGTAGTAGAATTGTAATGCTTAATACAAGCCATCACGAATTCAACACAATGAACGGAGATAGGTATGAAAGCGGCCTCTAGTAAACCAGACTGCTCAATATTTTGAACAATTGAAGCTCTGATCTTAACAGGATCAAGAACTGCTTCCGGCAACACCTTGTGAAGATCTGTCTGAACCAACCTGAGGAAGTCATGAGTAAGGACTGTTTTGGTCTTGTATTCGAGCTGAGTGAACTGCATTCTGAAAAATTCGCCTGTTGACTGTGAACTTGACTATATTCTGACAAGATTTCTGAAAGCTAAAAATAGCCTGCAAGAGTTAAAAATAGCCTTTCAAAGAATTATTTTCAGTGAAAAATCTGAGATATGGGTTTTGTCCAGAAAAAGATTCTAAAACAACCCAGAACGTCAGATATGCGAAAATATGACTTCTACTCGATCGTACAAAGACTTTTCAGTTGAGAAAATTAGTAACTCGAGAACGAATGTTCTGAAGTTAAAAATTCCTAAAAAATCAAGCGCACGATTTTAACTCGAGGAAATTATATAGAAATGATCCAGATGTTGAGACTTGTCAAATTCGCCAATTTCAGGAACATGCGAACTGGAATTTGAGAGAAATCTGAGATTCAAGGAGGAAAAAGACGTTTTTATGATGCTCTTCTTCTGTGAAAATCGCCCTTGAATTCTTCAAATTGCTGATAATTGTGAACTTTTAACCTGCAAAAAGATTTGTTAGATAAAATCGCCTTTGAATATTGATGAGGAATTCGCCTTTGATCTGGAAGAATTCGCCTTTGCTTGAGAAAAACGAATTTTCTTTGAATTTGCACCTTTGTTCTGAAGAAAATCCGAATTTTCCTTTTGTCTTGAGAAAATACGAATTCCTATGAAGTTTGAGAATTTGCCTTTGCTCACTGAAGAATTGCGAATTTGCTTTAAGCCTTTGTTCTTGAGAATTGAATTTACCTTGAAAAATACGAATTTCTCTCAAGATATGAATTTTCTCTTAAGAAATACGAATTTCTCAAAGCTTGGTGAATAATAAATGAAGGCGCCATGCTTAAATAAGAAGAAATTCGCATCAATTTGAGAACTACAAGAATTCAAAACCCTGACTGAAATAGAAGACCTCTGATTGGACCCCTTTCAGTTTCACTGCCACTGACTGGAAGTCTAAATTTAAATATATAATAAAATATTCATTATGCAAATAGCAAAGGCGCCAAAAATAGAAAATCGCCACTTAATGCTAAAATTGCAAAATAAATATTAAATATTTCGAACTTCAGTTGACAATTCGAATGAAGCTTTAGGATTCACCGTTAGACTTCACCGATTCCGAAAAGTCATCTCTTGAGCTCATAGGCGTCCATTTGCTCAAAATATTGCACTTTTTATTAACTTCCTATTTTATAGCTGACGACAAAGTCACGACTGGCCAACTTCAACACTGATTTCTGAGTGACCGGGAGATGCTGAGACTGAGCTGGAGAATTCATCGGAAAGCCTACTGAATAAGGAAGAAATGTCTGCTGGGAGACACTACTGCAAAATCCATCATTTAATACCCTGAAAAATTAGGCGCCCCTGATTAAATTCATTTATGGGTTCCAGCCAACCATTTTCCTAAACTGCCATCTGACACTTCAAACGGCTGCTGACGGCGAACGGTGAACCCTGCTGATAGGCAACCAAGCTCACTGCATGACTGGAGACATTCTGCATCAAACGACTGTACGCAAGGCATCTGAAAAGTTCATTAAGGGCCTCAAAAGTAAAAGCGCCCCTGGCCTTCAGTTGCACTGGCCTTCAGTTGCACTGGCACCATTTTGATGAAAGTTGAACTCTCAACCAGATGCCCTACTTTGATCTCTGATATCTGGAGCTAGGATAACCCGATTCGAGCACTATCTATTTTAACGGACAGCCAGAAGGACCCACGAGAGAATTCTCTAGAGGTGACGAAGCAAGAAAACTGCTTCTAAGACCTCAAAAACGCCAGTGCGTATTTTATTTAAAATATCCGCTCCAGACTTGGCCATTTTCCGGATGTCTTCACTTTTCAGCATTTCGCCAAAGACCTCGCATGTACGAGCGTCTGCCAAATCGCGAAGGCTGACGGCTGGGCTCGTTGAATAGATGAAGTAATTACGCTCAAGTCTCGTGAAGACTTCGAACGCGAACGACCTCATCTGACAGGCCTAAAGGATAGGCGCCTCTGGACTATAGAAATACAATGCAAATTTTATGTTGGTCCGCCCGTGAAATTACGTGCTTGGTAGAACCTCTGCCACGATCACCTGGAACGTCGGATCGACAGGAAGGATGATGCATCGCAGAGCTAGACTAGAGTAGTACTGATGTCAGGAAGATTTCGTCTGCAAATTTTGCCATCTTAAGGGTCATTTTAACCAGCGCCCCTGAGCTGTAGTTGCGCTGGAAATGCAATGAAGAAGCTCTGGAACATGAAAATTTCATTATAAGCTCATCTTCAGACGTCAGCTTCCGGAGCTCTAAGACTCGGATGACTGTGTTTGATATCTCGTCGGATGAGCAGACTAGTCGAGAACAGATTGACTGTATTAGCCACCAGAAATACCAAGATCTACCCCTTCTTTAAGAAGGGCGCCCTCAAGCTATAGTTGCACTTTTGCTGGAAAAGGACAAATTTCTCATATCTGGAACTTTAGGAATTTCAACTTCTGTCGCCAGTTGCCGGAACTACGTGTCTCGGAAAGCTTCGCTGGATAGCTCATCGGATACCCAGACAAATTCTGAAGAGTTTAACTGTATGCATGAGCATTTTCAACAAAATCTTGACCTTCAAAAAGAAGGGCGCCCCTGGGCTACAGGTGTGTTTTTTGCTTTTCCTCTAAGAAATCTTCATAATTTAACCACTAAAAACTCTGTCTTGACCACTGAAATGACCATGTGCAACGTGAAATGCTGTCGTGAGACGCTCCTCCATCGTGAAATGCTTCATTCTGAGTCTCTGCTTCAGGTTCTGATCAATAAAACTGACTTTGACTGACAAAATATTGACAAAAACTCCATGCTTGATATTGCCCAAAACTGTATTTTACATTCATTTTATCAAGGTTTAGACTCTTTTATGCAAAATGCCTTGATGAAGCAAAAAATTTGGTTTGGGTACAACAATTATTATTAAAGGTGACTTTAATAATAATTAATCATTAAAAGTATATTATAAAGTTATATTATAACTTTGTCTAAAGAGGCCATTTAATGACTTAAAGTACATTAAATGATTAACAAAATGGGTGCCCACTTTGAGGAATTATTTAATAAAGTTAAATGCACATGAAATATATTAAATATCATTTAAATGATTTAAAAGAGACTTCTAGAAGGGATTGACCTCCTTGGGAAAAAATATATAAAGGCTCAACCAGAGCAAAAGGGATTCATTCCGGATTTTGATATTTGTTTTGCAGAGTTTTGCTGTGGAGAACAAGAAACCTAGGATTTCAACCTTTTCTTCCATTTTAGCTTTGGAGAATGTAGTTGCTTTGAAGTTTGTGCATTCTGAGGTTGTGAAAGACCAGCTGGAGATTGCCTCGTGGATTGGCTTCATTCAAGAGTCAATATTGAGCTTATTTGTGAAGTTGTTCGAAAAGGGTTTTTGGAGACAATTTCCAGATTGAGCTTCATTGGAGGATTTCACAAGTGTTTCAAAGATCAATCATTTGCAAATTTGAAGATAAAGGGGTTTATTCATTGAAGAACATTCATAGCTGGTTGTGCGCCATTCTCATTGGCACATGGGTTTCATACAAAGCATTTAAGGAGTATACATTGATAAATTCAAGGGTTAAGAGAAAATTGAAGATTTCAAATTATAAGTTCATTGTTGGTGATCATCCTTTGCTCTTGATAACACTTCCAGCCATCACGTGGGAGTCTAGCTGAAGTTGTACATCAATTGTCTAGTCGTACTATCTACTACTAGCATCGTACCAGTAACCTGGATGCTAGGTGTGTTCTCCTGGGGCTGAATTTCCTTTGTTCTTTGTGTTCTATCTTCACTAATAGGGGCGGCTAGGCTAAGGGATTCAATTTGTATTCAAATATTGGTGGAGAAATTGTTGTTTCTGGGTTTGGCATCCATTTCCCAGGTTTACCTATTGGTGTCATGACAGTTCCAGAACTGTTGTTATGCATTTCTCAGAATTATGCAACTTTGCTACGCTTTGGTATTCGGGTATGATCATATTGATGTTGCTAAAGGAATTGTATGCTGATTTAAAAATATAAATACATTGTATTTGCAAGCTTGTTTAATCAGAAATAAATACTTTCAGCTTTACTTCCGATATTACTTTATTTGCATATGTTTATACATTCCCTGGCAATATATCATTAAAGGTCAAACAAGCAAAGACCTTGAAAACCCAAAATAATTAAACAAGAGCAAAAAATTTGTATTCTCAAGAAACCCCCTGGAGAGGGTTCTTACGAACTTTAAACCTTCAAATTTCTCAATCAATGAGATATTTTTCTCCATATTGAAAATACCTAACCCCCCTTAATCAAAACAATGCCAATGTTTTTGGTTTCTGTCATAACACCATTCTAAAGCTAAGGCCGACCACACATTACTAAAGTTAAAATATATTAAATTTGGCCGACTGGCATAAGGAACTTAAAATAAATTAATCGTACACAAGAAAATAAATCACCAAGGATAAGGAGCAGTGATTAATTATGGAATGTTTATAGTGTAAAAGGCAGTGCTTGATACATACAACGATTAACATTTCTACAAGCATTACTAATGTGGATCGATTAGTTAGGAGGCATGTCCATTTGCATGGACATATCTATTCAAAGACACACATCCTTCTATGCAAGGTTTAAGGTATAAATAATTATATGAAATGAAGAGGAGAGCCATCGATCAATTTTGCAAATACATTAATCAGAATCAAATCTGGTGTGCTCATAAGGAGTCGATCAACCACTTATCGGATGCATGTATAAGTGAAAGATTCCCCACCCAATCTGATCTGATTTTTTTGAGTTTGTATTTTCAAGAAGTCTTTGAGCTGCGAATAGGAGAGGTTTTTGTTTTGTTTGTTTTTGCGTTTTTTCTCATTGTTTTGGTGTTTTTGTGTTTTATGGAAGTAACATGACATATAGAATTGCTGGAAATAGAAGATAATTGAAATATGCAATAGTTCTATTACTAAAATACTGTAATTACATAAATGTGGGCTAAATGCAACATACCCATTCATCCATAGACCTGGAAATGAACTATTACAAGGCTGAAGTAAAATTCTCAGGTCTGATATAATACTGTGACAGCAATTTTGAACTCTCCCAGCTCTAAATATGACTCCACAATTCGTTTCCAAGTGTGAGATGAGTTTTGCAACTGTTGTAGGTAAATTTTCAGCTCCAAATCTTCAAGAAATCCACTTGGCACCTAGGGTTTGAAGCCCAAATGCCCAACGAAGGTGCGATTGACTGTAAGACTCCTATAGGATGGTAGAAATGCCCTCAAAAAGGTTTGGTCTGCAAATTGATATGAATTTCTGCCCCTCCAAATGACTGATCTGCAATATCCTTCCCAAATACTTGCTGCCAAACTAATAAGAAATCTTTTCTATGATGTTTTTACCTTCTAGAATGCTAGGGCTACATCCAAGACTCCCTTCTCCCAAGAGTTTTTGTTCCTGGAAGGCCAAATCTGCATGTAGAAACCCTCCTTGAGCTCCAACCTGCAAGTTGCTCTGAAAATATAAACTCATGATATATCAAATGGCAGCCTCCAACCTCTTTTTATAACTTTTTACTATTCCCCCAAAGAGGTCGACCCTTTTAGGGTTTTTTAACTTAGCAACATGAATACTTTTAAGTTTTAAGTACTTTTAATTAAAATTGCTTGTCTCCTCATGCTAGGCGTGGCTTTTCAATAAGCCCCCCTTTTTGATCTTTTAAGTTGTTTTTAAAATCCTCAAGTTATGTCTCTAGACATCATGGCGCAAGGGGGGTGAACTTTTCACTATTCATTCTTCTAATTCTCTATTACTATTCACCTCTTTACTATTCCATTAAAAGCAACTTTAATATTTCCAAATTAACCTTGAATTTCTTCACCTCCTCTGTCACATACTGGCTTAGTCTTTTCAATTCATCTTTAGGAAGCGAACTACTAGCATTATTGCCTTGCCTGTATTGAGGCGCATCTCTTGGAAGAGGCGGATTATTGCTTGCATTTGGGTGTGGTGGAGTTTGAAAATTGTGTGGAGGAACAGATGAAGTCAAAGGCTCTTGATTCTTCCTATGGTAAACCTTTGGTTGTCCGTTTCCTGTCTGCTGAAATGCTTGAACTTCTTTTATACCTTTGACCCACACACTATTATGCAGAGGTGGGAAATAGTAATTTGTTGTGTCTTCAACTGGTCCATTAGCAACTGCATGTGAGTACATAGGAGGTGGCGCCTCCACTGGCTCATTAGCTGATGCTGGTGGAAATCTTCCAAATTGGTCAAGTGTTTGATATTGTTCAAATTGTGGTGGAAACATGAAGTCCTCCAGAACTAAAGCTTGATCATACTTCACTACAGGGACTCTAGCAGTGGTTGGGTCATTTGGTGTTTCCTTTTCTATTTCTCTCTAGAAAATATTTGCTGCGAGTTGAAATTCTCTACACTGTGTCTCGGAATGTTGATTAGTGTTGTGCAATCGACACCATCCTGACAAGGCCAATTTAGTGAGGAGTATACTCTCTGTTGGTCAATTCTCTCGAGTTGCAGGATTGTCTAGGGGTGATGGCACATTTCTATTGTTTGGTCCTATATTCCATGCTCTCTTCTGATATGCTTGATTATTATTACGGTAGCCTTGGGCATTGCTTGATTGACCTTGGTAATTTTGATAATTACCTTGGTATCCTTGAGAACTTCTTTGCATGTTATGAAGTTGATTGTTCTGATTTCTCAGATGAGTTACTTCATTAGACAATTTCTTTACTTGTTCAATCAACTCTCATCTCCTTTTTCTTCTTATGTCCTGGTGGACGTTGTTGTACTTTGCAGATATACTGGTTGGGAAGGTTGTGCTTGAGAAATAGGACCTCCTAGGTGAATTACCAGCTAATTATTGGGAGGGGGAATGGGATTCATTATTGGGGTGTGATGTGCCAATGCTTGATTGCTCCCTGCTATCTGGTTCGACATAGCAGCGTACCCTAGATGATTGAGTGGTCCAGCAACATTCATGCCCAAATCAGAATTAACCTTGATTTCTTCTGCATATGCTCCCTTAAGATCAGCTAGGACTGGATTGGCTCTTCTAACAAACATAGATGTAAGACTATCCAGGGTGGCATAGTAAATTGGTAATGTTGTGACATCATTCAATTCATATGGATCACGTAACCTTGTATATGCCTTATGAAACCTGTTGTTGAAGGCACTAATTGGTTCATGCTCTTGTCTTTTCACTTCAACAAACTGCCTGTAAAGTTCAACTGGTGTGGTTGGCAATCTGAATTTTGCCAAGAAGGCTTCCTTTAATTGTTGCTAGGTTCGGATTGAATTCACTAGTAAGTTCATGTACCAATAATATGCTTCTTCTCCTAAAGAGCATGGGAATAATTGGCATGCTACATCTTCGTGTTGGATATCTCGGTTTTGGAGAGTATCTTCAAAATTTTTGATGTGTTCATCAACTGTCCGGTTAACATCACCAACCTGGAACTTGGAGCAAAAATGCTCTAGATTCTTTGGCATGTCATGATAATTAGCAAACGTAGTGAGGGGCGACGCATTCTGCGGACACCAAGCCATTGGAACGTTTGGTTGAGCCAGTTGAATTGGTTGTGCAAATATTGGAACTTGTTGATGAGTAATGCTTGGTATGGGAATCTACAGTGGTGGTGTTTGGAATAGACCGAAAAAATATTCTCCACTTGGTACTTCTTCACTAGGTGAGAGTACATTTTCAGTAGGGTCAACAGCACTTGATGTTTCTTCTCGTGATGCTTCTCTTTTTTTTCTCTGCTTGTTTCTATAGGGTGATAACTCCACAAATTCTTTGAAAGAACTTGGAGTGGATCTAGTAACTCTTCGAAACCGATCCGCTGAGAAAGAACCAATTTGATCCAGTGTGTCTTCAATCTCGTTGAGGACGTGCGGGAGCTGCTTCAGGGGCTGGTTGATTTACTTGTTGAGGAACTTGTTGATTAGCTTGTCGATTCTACTATCATTGAAGGGCTTCAAATCTTTCGACAAGAAGATCCCTTTGGATATTGAGCTCAATACGTCGGGCTCTTTCTTCTTCTTCTTCAAGAATAAAGCGCATCCAAAACCAGTCAAGAGCGTTTCTTCTTACTTTTGACGCAAGGCTAAACAATTCGGTGATGACGTCTTCTTGCTCGTCATGAAAACCCAAGTTTGGTTGTAACACTGGCTGGGGATCTTGTCCTAGATTAGGAACGTTGCCCGGAAGCACCATTCTTCATTATATTAGGAAAGCTTGGATTTGTTGAGGATGAGCCGGTGGCGACTAATCGTTCTATCTAGTCAAAAGCTTGTTTTAGATGATCAATTTTTTGTCTTATCAAATCCCTTTGAATTGCTTCTTCAATTCGTCATCCTTTTTTTTCCTCCCTAGCAAGACCCTGACTTGTTTGCCCAAATTGAGCACAATCGGTTTGTGACTTCCAAGCTAGTGAGTACAACTAATCAATGATATCGGTTTGTCCTTGATTTGGTTGTTCAATAGATATGTCAAAAGGAAATTCATGCGGCAACACCATACTGCATCTTGCCTACTTTGAGAGTAACTTGTCGTTGTTGTTTGTGGGCCCTCCTAGCGCCAATTCTATGTTGATGTGCATTTTATGACACACTGAACACTCTAGAATAAAGAGTCCAAAGACACTCTATCCTTCTTGAAAAACTACCTCGTATGCTAAGATAAAAACTACCTTGTATGCTAAGATTGCAAGAAAGATCATACAACAATTCCAATGTTTCTTAAGTCAGGTCTTGATGTGTGGATAAGCTCAATGGGCGTTGTGATGTGTCGGTAACACAAAGGGACCTATATTAACAAATTACTCAAAAGCGAGGACTTAGGTAGATTTGACATTGAATGCTCTATTTCTTTTTTTTGGGATTTTCAATTTTGAGATTTAAAAAAAAAGGAAGAAAGGATGAGGGTTTAGAAACCCTATACTATTCCTATGAAATCAAGAGATGGTACGAATTGAGTGAAACTAAGAACAATACTTTGCTTTGCCACGCTGACGACAACTACACAAAGAAAGTGCAATCTTCTAGGATTTGTGCCTAAGATCTCTTTACCATGAACAATACCATCAAGAGAACAATATTATCCAAAGGAAGCATTAAAGCATCCACATTATCAACTCAGTCTAACTTTACGCATTGAAAGGAAATCATCCATTCAAAGAAAGTATGAGCGAAAGTTCCACCAATCTATACTATCAATCTATCATTCATCTAACATGAATTCAAATCAAATACTAATTTAATCTACTCTACGTGGAAGAAAAATATGTAACCATGCAACCACTTGACAATAGAAGGATTCAAAGCAACTCATGCAATATGAACTTTTATTCTCAAAGCAGTTATAAGCAACAATTTCATAAGTCTCTCTCCCATACCATGAAATGGGAAAACAAGAGTTTATATAGAGTTTTGGAACTGAAATAAACGACCAAGATTGATTCAAGATCAATGGCAGAGATTAAAAGAAAGTAACCCTAACTAGGGTTTCCCTGAATACAATTAGTGATCAATGAGTAAACAGTGAGTGAATAGTCGTGAGGAGCTATCTTTGAGAGGGCGCATCCTTATCCTCTTTGGTGGCATTGTATTAGATGAATCTGGAAACTATTGTGCTGACTTCCTCGATCGTGACAAGTGGCAACGCATTGACCTTGTATTCTAGCAGGTCCAAATCATTCGAACATTCTGCAAAAGCAATTTCCCACTTCGATTCCTGTCGCTGGAAGGCATGCCAGATAGACAAGAATTTGGTTGCCTTAGTCAAATTTTTCTTAAGGATCGGCCCAATGGTGGCAAAGAAGATTTCTTGAACTTTTTGCTTCAAGTTTTCAAGCTGCATGTTATTTTCCTGAACAATGTCCTTCTCAAGTGCATCTGCAGCCATAGATAGAATCTTCTCTCGGATTTCCTTCATCCTTTCCTCAACTCTAACAGTATTAGCTTTCACCTTCTCTAAGAATTCATTCCGTGTAATCAATGCCATGTACCAACTATTGAAGTCATATGTTGCACCTGCTGAAATCACCTTTTCATCAACTAGTTCCTACTTTGAAACTCCTTTCAACACTTTGAGACATGGAATGATTCTATCTCGGTTATCCTGAGCGTTGTCCCATGCCTTTGTCAAGGCAGCAATTCTTGAGAGAAAAGAGGAAGTTTTCCCATATGCCAACATCAGTCTTTCTGCAAATACAGCCACTTCTTCACTTTTGTTGTTTATCCATCCTTTGGTTTGTTTGGTTGTGGTCCTTTCTTCTTCAAAAGTCTCCTATGAAGAGTTCATCAATGGAGGAACTACTGAGCTGGTTTGATCGAGAGGCTTGGTTAAATGCTGAATATACTCTTTTAGGCATTCAACCTCTCGTTTGTATTCCTTTTTCTTTGCTACCTCCTTTTCCAACCTCGCTTTGATAGAAGTAACCGAATTATCCAAGTCTTCCACTTCCTGACCTTTCATGGTTGGGCCCAGGTCGACAGTGGTGATGGCATATTCTTCAGGAGTAATATCCTCCCTTGACTTATCAATTGTCGGTACAACAATTTTCACTGTACGATGGCCGGCTTCATCTCTTTGGATAGTGGAGAATGTTTTGGTAGGCTTTCTTACGCTAATTGCTTCCAGTCTGGCCAAGAAATCAGCCATGTCATCTTCTTTTGGAACTTTTGTTTGTTCTTTGATCTTCAATCTCTCCTTCAGCCAATTAGGAATAGTGGGCTGCTTGGTCTCTTCTTCTTCCTAAATATCTTGTATGCCTGGAATCTCTTGAATTCTTTTAAGGGCGGAAATCATTCCTTCTTCAAATTCACTATCTAGAATATCAACTTCATTGTCAAACTCTAGAATCTTTGTGCCTGTGGGAGATGGAGACTCATCAACCTCTGGCTAAACAGGAATGGGAGAAGGAATCCTTATGTCTCCAATGACTCATCAATATCTAATATCTCGTTCATGTTCGTGGACACAACAAAATGAAGAGGCTCCGACCTATTCTTCTTTTGGGTAGGTTCTTCATCTACAATATTTTTTCCTTTTGCCTCCTACCTTTTCCTGGGATTGGAGCTCTCAATCTGTTCATCACCTTGGGACGCACCAGCGTTGGAAGAATAAGATTCATTGATCTATCCACCATTGTGAATACTTGACGACTAGTCTCATGAAGGTGGTCAAGTCTGCCAGTTCTGGTTCTGACCATCGCACGGGAAGAAGAGGCCGATTTTCATCAAAACCCGGCTGAATAAATTTGCCATCATCTTCAAGTTGATCTAGCACAAGGAAGAGCTCAGTTGTCCTGATTAAGCTAACCGACAGTCTGGACCATAGTCTCTTTCTAACATCAAACTCATCTGCGGCATTGGCCCAGTAGTCTTCCAGGTCTACCTTGTGTTTGTATTTTATTCCATTCACGGCCCCGATGTGATGGTGAGGGTCAAAATCAGCTTTGGACCTGTATGACGTGAATGGATACCATTGCATCTCTAGCCTGGCACTTTCAGCTGCCTGTGTCGAGAGGCAAGATTCTTCCATATTTCCAATAAAGAATGGAAAAGTGATGGCTACTTTGCTCTTTACTCTCTAGAAGTTTTGATATGTTTCTAGTTGCCTAAGAACCTCTAGCAAAATCAGTCTGTTGGTGGGATAAATTGGAAGCTTGAACGAACATCTAGAGAATCCCTGAATTTTGATGTAAGTGAATCTCGGAAACTGGATATACCAGGATCCGTATTTGCTGATAAGGCTCTTAGCCTCATGGGTCAACCTTTGATGCGTTCCTCCTTGCAATATCCTTGTAATGTACATTAGAAATGCATCATGTGCTCTTCTGAATGAGATTTGGCAAATAGCTGCAACTGGGGGTAACATTCATATGCCTTGAACTCGTTTTCTCCATTGCCTACCACCTCTGCATATTAATCCTAAATATCTATAGGCCCTTGCCAACAGATAGATAACATAAGAACTCATATAGAATGATTTAGTCCTCTCCAAGTTCATCAACTGCTCATGGATGTTGTCACTGATCATCCTCGACCAATTGAACATGTTGACGCCTGAGATGATCTCGTCAATGAAAAAGTACATCCATGTTTCGAATGGTGTTCCTTGAGGGCTGCCCATTATTTTGTTCAATAGCAAAATGATATCTCAATAGTCTTCTTTGAAGTCTGTTCGGTGTAATTTCTTCGCCATCTTCTTTACAGAAGCCCTTGGCTTTTCCAACCATGACTTGTTCATGTTGGTCGTACACTGATCCATCCAGTCTTCAAAGAGTCTCCTTGCATCATCCTTAGTCTTATATGAAGTCCGGACGTAATTAGGAATGCCAAATGCTTCTTGGATTGCAGCTTCTCTGAGATGTGCCAAAAATCTTCCATCAGGAGCAACGATCTGTCTTTCTTGTGGGTTGTAATGCTTGGCACACTCCACCATCAGCTCTACACACTCCAATGCCGAAGGAAATCCAGCTTCTTGAACAATTCCATTCCGCATCATCCATTGAGCAATTGTTGTTGGCAGGAGTCCGTCTAGTCTATACATCCTCTTCTTGAATTCCTCGAGGTCCACGTGTCCAAGGTCTGTATCTGTGACGTTCTTCCATTTGGAATTAATCTTCGATTCTTGTTGAACTCCTTTGCTTGCGAACTTCATCTGTGCCTTTTTCGAAGGTTCTCCAGGAGTGGTCATCAACCTATGAGAAAAGAAAGTATATCAATTTTAAAACTTTTAATTGTGATTTTCTTTAAATCTTCTTCTCGAAAATTCTAACTTTCAGCCTATTGAAGGTTAGATTCTGCAAAAAAATCAAACTAAATTTTTTATTTATTTTTGAATGAACAAAGACAGAAGCAAAAATAAATGAATTCCATCAACTTTGATTCTAAATTCTGGAATTATACTATTTAGATGGTAATTCAGCTTTAAACTTTGAAAATTCTGTCTTTGTTGCTGAAAAAGCAAGCCAACCCTTCAAAAATTTCAATCTTCAACTCAGAATTTCAATCTCTCTCTTTGTTCTTCACCTCGAAAAATCACTCAATATCTAATATTCTATCTCTCAAAATTCTACTTCTCAAAAATTCTATCTCTTGCAATTTGGAGAGAGCTTAACTTTCTTCTCAATCATGAGTTGAAAATGACTTGCTGAAACTCATTATAAGGCTGAGAAGTTCGATTTATTTTGGCAACTTCATTTTTTCTCTTAAGTTCATCGAACTTAGACTTGTTTTCTTCTCGTTTGCCAAGGAAAGTTTCTAATTTCTCCACTCTTCATCTTTATCCAAAATCTTTAGATTTTTTTTCTTTTGGAGTACGAATTTTTCTGTGTTGGAATAAATGTTGGAAAATAATAAAAGATTTTACATGGATTTTCGATTTTCCAACCTCTTGATTTTTCTCCCAAACCTTTTAAAATCATTAAATCATGGCAAATTTTAATTTATCCCTTGCTAATTAATTATTTTCCATGTCATTTTCATTCCTTCCTTTAGCCAAGGGAGAACTTCACACTTGATGCCATG
>VDFB02164690.1:0-24065 GCA_007258455.2 Sequoia sempervirens | reverse complement strand
GTCCAATAAGAAATAACTACAAATCTAAAGGTATCTCCTTAAATAAACAATTTCATAGTCATATATCCATATCCATACTACAATGTCACAAAAAAAAAAAAGAGGTAACACTCTTCAATCATGGAGAAGAATTGAAAGAATAACCTTATAGGTTCCAATTGCTTCCATCATATAAATATCTCATTCTATCAAACACCATTAATAGACAAGAATCAATAATCTATGAGTCATTTCCAAGTTGGAAAGTTGAATTCTAACTCTATATTCAAGAGCCATTACAACCTCTATGTCAAAACCCATATAGACTAGGAAAATTATGTGTTCCAAAGGAATAACATAGATTCTACTTATGATGGAGATGCATACCTCCAAATTAATAGGCAATTTTTGTGTTACAAAGACAATTTTCCCTGCTCATTGGACTTAACCTTCACTTATCTCACCTATTTCTCGCTTACCACTACAACCATTCCTAACAATTTCCACACTCACATCCTATTTTTTTGAAGTCAGCATCTTCCACCCTTAATCTCCCAACCTCCACTATTTACCTTGTCCTAAAAGGCCAACTAATAAACAAGATGTATAGGATCAACACAACATGAAAATGATCCACTCTCCTATTACCTTCTATGATAGAGGATACAACCCTAGACCTCATCCACACCTTTCTTTAGCCATCATATTCACCCAATCCTACCATAATTAATTACACCAAACTTCAAAATGTATAATGGGATAGGAAATTCATAGATCCACATGTATTGATCATTAGAGTGATGATAAATTTCTACTTAAATTTAAATTCACATTCCCTTAAAAGAAAATGGATTTAGAATGGTTCTACTCTTTATTTGTCTAGAACTATATATTCATTTATCTAGAATTAGATTATATATATTTTCATGGATTATAAGTTGAATTGAACATAGGGGCCTACTTTGTTAATTTTTTCATCCTTGTATATAAATTGTAGAGAAGGCCCAAATTAGAAGACCTGATAAACTTAATCTTTCTTACAGTATATTATCTCTTTAAGCCTCTTATATTATTCCTAAATCTAATGTACATAGAGGGTATTTAAGTTGGGAATATTTCCATGAAGCTTCATGATTAAATTCTCTTACATAAATATCCTTCTTTTGTTACACACACTACTACAATAAATGTTATTTTTTATATATGGTGCTTGAATTTTGAATTTATCTCCTCCACCTCTAATGCCCCTTCTTCTTCATGAGCTCCATATTTTATCAAGCAAACAATACTCAAGTACTTGAATAAGAACATCAATAACTTATTTGATCCCAACCCCATCCTATAACCAACCATTAAACAAGTTTACCCAAGCCTTCCTTCATCTTCCTCATCTAACCTAGCCTTCTCCCCTCATTCATGGGGTAACCACTAATAGATGAAGACATTTTTATCCTTTATATTCCATTTCCTTCATAAATTCCTCACCCATAACCTTATAAACCTCCCTTCTATTCAACCCTTCAACCCTAAACTCTACTTACCATAGTAAAAAATATTTTTCTTGCAAATAGATTACTAAGTATGTGCAATGTTTGATGCTATAAATTTATGATGTTGTGATAAAGATAGATGTGTATTCTAACTTATATGTGTGAATGCACAACATAGTCCTTGTTTTCTTCATTCCCATTATGGTGTAGCTCTTTTGGATTTCTTATGCATTTCTCTTTTGGCTTTAAAACTCAACTTTGTCATCTCGTTGGGATCAAAGCTCTAATTTACAAAAACATTTCCTTCCATTACAATAGCACATATAAAATAAATGATAAGATCATATCATAATATTATTTGAGTGAATCTATTATATAGTTTATAAAGATGTCCCACTTGCATTTGTGTATGTAGTAAGTTTTTATTTGTAAGTGTTATAGTGAATACAAGTCTACATCCCTTAAGTTGCATGAACATACTACATATTTATTTATATGAGACTATATTAAAGAATTACATCGATACTAAGCTACAATTCTAAGGGCCTCTTAATCCTCATGACATGAGCTATGCTTCAGTAATAGTTGTATTGTTATTTATCTTTAATTATCTTATGTCTAACCTTAGAAAATACCCCCCTTGACCAATAAGATAAAAAAAAGTGGAATAAGACACTTGTCCTCTCTTACACATTTGTAAGATTTTATTTTACAAGTCTACATAGGGATCACTATAAAAAGATTACTAGTTAACTAACAAAATTGACATGAAAAGTTAGGTTTATGTTACTATGACCCTTAATATATGATATTATCTATAATGAGATAATCTAGGTATAAGGGGCCTTAATTTCATCATTTAATAAATTATAAGTTGTTATTTTATGACCCATATTTCCAACTTAAAAATTTTCACCAACCCCTTTCCTCAATACTTAATTTCCATTTATTTATGTTGATGTTGTGGTATCTTCCTCATGTAGACCCACTCCACCTCTTTTATCACCTTAATAACATCCACAATATATCCCTCTCCTAAATTTATCTATTTTTTATTGGATATATATATAAAGATATATAAAGATATATAAAGTTCCATTAATGGTATACCATTGCATTCCCCTCATCCTAACTCCTCTTCAATCTCGTATAGATCCCCCTCAAGGATCCTCTTTCCATTAATATCACCCTTATTCATCACCCTTGTATTTCCAAATTACCTTCTACCCTCAAGATATTCCTCACAATAGACAACAAGGTCTTTCATGTATATATCAAGCTCAATTATTATTTTATTTATAGACATACATGTCAATGGTGACTTAGTGGACCCTACTTGTATCTTTAATATAGTTACACACTTGAACTTACCTTGTTAGTTCCACACGTTAGATAAAAGAACCTAGCTTACCTTGACATATCATTGAAATGTGTCAATAGTGTCCAAATTAGAACTATTAGGTGTATTGCCTTATTTTTGTGCTATTGGGTTTACATTAAGTATAGGAGCTATGTTCAAAATAATCCCCTCCAATGACCTTTTTCATTTGCTTAACCTCTTTCTTAATTTTAAGTTAGAAAGCATTTAGTTAAGTTCATTAAAACATAATAAGTTATATGAGTTTAATAATATATCACTTGTTTAAACTATACATAAACAATAAACTATTTCACTCTATAAATTGGAAATTTTAACACCATGAGGGTTAAAAAATGTGTATAACGAATATCTATCTAACTTGGCTTATACTTAATTCATTTATTTCAGTTTAAAAGTTCAAAATCATGATGCTAACTCATGTTAGGAATTTAAATTTACTACATCATTAGTATATACCTGGTTATGAAATATAAATTTTAAAATTCCTTGAGTTTTATTTCATTAGATATTTTTAATGAAAATGTTGATTCATTTTTTCTAGGAAAAGAGGAATTAAAAATTGCCCACAACGTTGATTTATTTTATTTTGTAAAGACAAAATAAAATTCTAATTTGACATATTTGAATTATATATATAGGGTCCTTTAATATATAATGAATGTTAGTCTTTTTCACTTAGAAACTTTAGCAAGTTTAAATAGGCCTGAGTTATGTTACATGATTAGTAGACATGTAGTTGTGAGGTTAGAATTTTGTCTATTAAATGTAGTTGTGTGTTGTTATACAATTTTTGTTGCCTTCTAGACCTTCATGTAGTTAAGAATTACAGATTTGTACCTGACACCTGTTCATTAGCCTTAATGAGCTTGAGACTTAAGAGGATGATATTAAAGAAATTAGTCTCTATTAATGTTGCAATTTCCGATGTTGGAGATAATTAAGGGAGGCAGTTTTAAAACTTGAAATTCAAAAATACCTTATTGGGTGCAAGATTTGGGAGTTACAACTTTCCATAACTCATACATTATTTCTTAAATGCTAAAAAAACAAAAAATGGGTGTCCAAGATTGAGTTGTCAATTTTTTTGCTATTTGGGAGTCTAAGTTGTCAACAAATTTTGACAATTTCATGAAAATGGGTTCAAAGATTCCTTTTAACATTTTAACATATTCATTTAATGTATTTTATGAGGATTTTTATTAGGTTAAGTCATGGAGAATGAGGAGTTACAGGAGAGCTAAGGTTGAATGCAATATTTAAGTCTTAGCTTGTCAAATTCAAAGGTTGTTTTTCCAAATTTTGGAGAAGTTTCTCCTAGGGTGTAGAAAATTATTCTTGGGCATATTGGAGTCATTTTTGTACATGTTTTTTAGTGTGTTTCAAAAAAAACAAAGCCTTGAATACATTGTTGAAGTTATTAAAATTTACAAATAGAAGAGTGAAAATTTACCAGTCTATTTCACTGTGCAGGTGAAGGTTGGGAGGTCCAAATGAGGTGAAGTTTTAGATTGTTGAAGTAAGGTTGTTGTTCAAGAACATGTTTATGGTTTTATGTTGTTATATAATATTTTCATTGGTTTATTGTAAAGCCAACATGCTTATGCACTTGTAATAAACACATGTATTGCAGATTGTATGAGAAAACAATGTATTTTTCCCATTTTGAGACACAATTATGGAGTTGTTTCCTATGCATGTCATTGCATGTATAATTTGAGTTTATTTATGGTTTCACGATCATATTACACCATTTGGGTCATGTTTGGATCATTTTATTTAAGTTTCTATTTGTTGTTGTAATAAGACAATGTGGTATGCAAACAATGAATTGTTGGGGTTTTGAATATATTTCCTTTGAAATATAATTTTCATTTTCAGTTTGGTTGAAGGGAGAATATATATTATTTGAGAAGGTGTTTGTGAATTATTTTGAGTGTGTGTTTCATCTTGCATCAGTGGAGTTCCTGAGTGTGCAGGAAGAGTGTCGAACGTGAGGCAATTTGCACCAGGACCTGAGAGATTGGTGTGTGTGAATTTTTTCTTGCAGATGTATGTGCAAGTTACAAGAGGAACTAATTAAAGGATTTGAGGAGCTAAGGTTCTTGTGGTTGTGAACATATTGTCGAGTGTGGGGCAGTTTGCAATGGAACCTGAAAGTGTTGAAGATTTGTAAACAGATCACCAAATGTGAGACAATTCACATATGTAAAACCTAAGGGTTTGAAGATTTGTGTTGTTAGGGCTTTGAGAGTGTGTAGAAATTGTTAACAAGAAATTCCAAAGAAGAAAGGAACAATTTTTTTCATAGTTGTGTATGCAAGCGAAGAGGAAGGAAAAAATATTGCAGAAGTATGCTTTGAGGATAGCGTGAAGGAATAGAGAAAAGGTAAAGGTGAAGTTGCAGAGGTTGAGGGCAAGAAAGAGGAAATTGCAAAAGTGGAGAGAGTCATTTGGAGGATAAGAGGGAATTGGAAACTATATATGTGAGTAAAGAAGATAATTTAATAATGCATATTGAAGCATTTGAAAGAGAATGGAATGAGTTGATTTTAGTTGGAACTAAGGTAAATTTCAAAAAAATTTAATGTTATTATAAACATGGATTTGAGGATAATGAGGTTGTAGTAGAGGAGAATATTGATTCATATTTTATTAAATTTGAGAATGATGATGATTTTCATATTGTGAATGAGTTAGTTCAGAAGGATTTTGTTAGTGATGTATGGCATGCAGAGAAATATTTGTATGGTGTTGCAGAGTTGAGTGCAGGTGCATTTTGGTGGAGGTGGAGAGAATATGATGGGTTGAATCCCACAAGATTAGAGGAGAGTGATATTTTCATTTGGAGGAGGTGGTCAGTATATGGTGGAATTGATTCCACATTTAGGAAGTTGAGTGCAGAGAAGAGTTGTCGAAGGAGGAGAATGCTTATTTCGACTAGGTGTTGGAAGAGAAGGAAGAAGAACAAATCAAAGGTTTCTATTTCAACAATGGAGTTTGCTGCAGATTGCTTGCAATCTGAAAGGGTGGTACTAACACTCAACTCCATTTTGTGAATCCAGATTCACAAAATTTTCCTACTCTGGGTATCTGATGCAGGAGCATCCTGGGTTGTGAGAGCAATCTTGCATCAACCAAAAGAACGCATTTTAATTTTTAATTTTCTTAAGGTTTGGTAATTATTTATTTGGAGAAATAACTTGCAATATTAGGACAAATTAATATATTAAATAAATTGGTCTTTATTAATGTTGTAATTTTTGGTGTTGGAGATAATTAAGGGAGGTAGTTTTAAAAATTGAAATTCAAAAATACCTTATTGGGTGTGAGATTTGGGAGTTACAACTTGTCATAACTCATACATTATTTCCTAAATGTTAAAAATAAAAAAATGGGCTCCCAAGATCGAGTTATCTATTTTTTTGCTATTTTGGGTCATGTTGAGTGGAGTGGGAGTTCGAGTTGTCAACCAATTTTGACAATTTCATGAAAGTGGGTGCAAAGATTCCTTTTAACATTTTAATATATTCAATTAATGTATTTTATGAGGATTTTTACCAGGTTGGGTCATGGAGAATGAGGAGTTACATGAGAGCTAAGGTTGAATGCAATATTTAAGTCTTAGCTTGTCAAATCCATAGGTTGCTTTTCCAAATTTTGGAGAAGTCTCTCCTGGGTTTAGCAATTTCTTCTTGGGAAGATTGGAGTCATGTTTGTACATTTTTGGTAGTGTGTTGCAGAAAAAAATGAAGCCTTGAATCCATTGTCGAAGTTATTAAAATTTACAAATAGAGGAGAAAATTTTTCAATCTATTTCACAGTGTAGGTGAAGGTTGGGAGCTCCAAATGAGGTGAAATTTCAGATTGTTGAAGGAAGGTTGTTGTTGAAGCACATGTTGCAGGTTTAATGGTGTTATATCATATTTTGAGAGGTTTATTATAAAGCCAATAGGCTTATGCACTTGTAATAAATACATGTATTGCATATTTTATGAGAAAATAGTGAATTTTTCCCATTTTGAGACACAATTATGGAGTTGTTTCCTATGCAGGTAATTGCATGTCTAATTTGAATTTATTTATGGTTTTATGATCATATTACACCATATGGGTCTTGTTTGTATTATTTTATTTAAGTTTCTATTTGTTGTTCACTGTAATAACATAATGTGGTATGTAAACAATGAATTGTTGGGGTTTCGAATATATTTCCTTTCAAATATGATTTTCATTTTTAGTTTGGTTGAAGGGATAATATATATTATTTGAGGTGTTTGTGAATTATTCTGAGTGCGTGTTTCCTCTTACATCAGAAATGCATCTTCTTTCTCTATTTTATGTTTAAAATGTATACCTTGGCTCTCCTTTTCCTTTGGTTTTTCCTCTCTTGATAAAACTCTTTTAATTTCCTTGAAAATAATATCTCTATATAGTAGACAACTTTAAATGTTAGTGGATTCCAAAGACTATATAATATTTTATATTTTCAATATATCTTATGAAAATACACTTCTTTAACTTAAAATCCAACTTAGACCATTTTCCAAGTTTGGCACATAAACAAATTCCTCATGTGACCTCTAATTTTATAATTCCAACACTTAACTTTAGGTTTATTAGGAGACTCAGATTTAGACTTTCCCTAAGACTTCCAATATGTAACCTTCTTCTTACCCACTCTATTAGTTGATCTACCCCTCAAAAATAGAGCATCAATAGAGGATTCATCAATGAACTTTCTCCTAATCACTTTGAACTTAACAAAATCATACAATATCTTCAAGTTTAGATGAAGAACAATTATCACTAATTATTGTCATTTGATTATGCCATGAATCAAGTAAGAAATAAAGTAATAGTATATACATATCTTCTTCTTTTGTCTTGACTCTCGTTGACAACAACAAAATCAAAATTAAAAGGGAAGTGTTGAGATGATCACATGAGGTTAATGTTTGGTGAAACTTGTTCAACTTAACTCCAACACTACTTTCTCCATTTCTAAAGGAATATAAATTTCAAATGTCTCTTCCCTTCAACTACAACCATTTCTTTCTTCCTTGAATTATAAATCATATTTTTTTCATTTAAATCATCTTCTAGATAAATGTCACATGTTCTTAATTTTTCATAAAATATATAAATTTTAGGTAACCATGAAAAATAAATGGGCCTTTAGGATGAAATTTATCCAATTTTTATGCATTGTACACATGTGTTATGAATAAACATGTCCATGTGCAAATTTAAATTAGAACTTAAATTAATTTTTGTGTAGCACGAATATGGATGGGATTTGGACACATATTGATAGAGAGATTTAGAGATTGAGATTGATTTTAGACGACCCTTCGACCACTAGGGTGTACAAAACCAATTGTGAGATGATTTTAGAGAATTTAGTAAGGATTGAACATTCATTAAGGGGCATCCATGCATATTTCGGTGAGGCTTTAGCAATCATTCTTTCCCAGAAATGGGAATAGGTTTCTAGTGATGTTCCTTTGAGTACAGTCCAACTAAGAGTGCCAAAAGAAACTATCAAAACATAATGTTTTTCCCAGTATTCCACTAGATCTCAAGTGACTAGGTGCATATTCCCTAAGATTTCCCCATTTATTTATCCTCAATTTCTTTTTGCACATGGTCGTTATCCAAATAACAATCAAATTTTATTATATGTTGTGCAGCAGTTATACACTAAGGTTCATTTAGGCCTCAAAGTTAACTATTTGGATTTACCACTTCATTTGGGGCAAGGGAATGGTATAGTTTATGATAGGGATGCTTACCATCATGTAGATCGATAACCTCCATATTTTAGGGCCTTTATTAGGCAAAGGATGCTTTTTGTCGCTCCATCCCTAAGCCCTATTGGTGATCAAGTTGTCATTGCTTCTCAATGGGAAGCAATTGATAGTATTGATGAGATTGCAATCCAAGCTGAACATGTAATACCCCTCTATTTTGCTTTCTGGCTGGATAGTATGTCCTTGTTTTCTTGGATGTGCTTTTTGATTCTCGAGATACTTTATCATGTGTGTGTTATTTGATCGCTATTTATGGAGCGATAGACTATTTGTGTGATGTGATGTATCTTATTTGATGCTTTATTTGACATGTTTTAATTTGGTGTAATAATGATTAGTTATTGTAACACATTATTGCATGAGATATTTGTTTATGATGAAACTGTCAGTCTATGATGAGTGTATTGGTGAAGGGGACGAGATCGCATCACTCGCTTGCGAGTGCCCTATGATTCCAAGATTTCCTCTTCACGGTGTGCTTTATTGTATCATATATATGCATGTTCGATATACTCTTTGTTCGCAGGTTGACAGGTACAGGACATCGACTCCACCTGATTTCACAGGTTTGAGCATGTCCATCGACCAATGGTAATCGATTGGGAGATAGTAGCTAGGTTTTTTGTGCCTAGTTGTCACCCTAGTCATAGTGTGTCGTCGAGTTGTCGTTGGATTCAGTTATTTTATGTTGTCCCTTTTCACCTTGGATTTTTATTTAAATTGCAAGTTAAAGGTTATTAAATGGCTTTTGAAGTTAAAAATGATGATTGATTGTATCTATTTGTAATGTTGGAAAAGTAGTTATTTATTAATTAATTTAATTTAATTAATAAAATAATCTAATCTTGAATTAGATATATTTTATTAACTAATTAAAGTAATGGGGATAAATTAAATCAAATTAGTTGTTTGGCATAATGTGATATTTTGATTTAAAATAGAAAAATAGAAATATGCTTTAAATTTCACTTTTTGGAAATAAATTTGAAAAAGAATTCCTTTATAAAATTTTGAATTCTTTTTGTAAAAAGAAATTTATTTTAAGTGCATGAAATTCCATTTGGAAATTAAATTGATTTTTAATTTTTTTTAAAAATGCAAATATCTCCAAATGTTCAATAAATTTAGTGGGTGGGATATTTTAGGGGTTTGACCAAAAAGTTGGGGAAAACTCTTTGTAAGGAAAATGGAATTTCATTTTAATTTTAATTTTGAAATTGTGGGAAAAAAAGAGGAGGAGCAAGGATTTGGATTTTGTTCTTGAAATTTTGAAGAAGCAAGGGGATTTCTTGGTGGAGCTAAAATCAAAATAGGGATTAAAATCACCATTGTCAAAATTTTCAAGCTTTGGGAGAAAACACCAGGTTCTTTGCTTGATTTTTTATTTTCAATTTGAAAGAAATTTACAAATTTGTTCATGCTTTTAGAAAAGATTCAATCACTTTGAGTTTCAATGAAAACCCATGAGAAATTGTTTCAAAACTTACAAACTTCTATTGAAATTGTGGGATAGAAAACAAAGCAAGATTCAATCCATGGAAAATTAGAGGTTGCACAAAAAGAATTTTTCTATTATGAACTAGCAAATTAGAATTTGTGCTTGCAAATGATTTGGCTGTGTATTTTGTTTAGAGTTGCACAACTTCACTGTTGAACAATGGAAATTTTTATATATATATGCATATTGTTGGATATAGGATGCCATTTAATTGCAAATCCTAAAACATTAATTATTTCATGTATCTCCTAGATTCTTGGAATGTGTTCAACAACACTAAGATTAGGATGAGATTAATATTTGGATGAAATAAATCATGAAATTGACATTTGTATTTATTCCTAAATAATAGGAGCATGTGGGTGCACACATGGTAAGGTGAAACTCACCTTGAATCCAGTTAACTATACGGAGTAACAGTTAACACTTCTGAATGCATGTAAAGATCCTAGAAGTTAGGATTTGATGTTTGCATGCTTGAAGTTCAGTTAAGTTTCATCGATTCGATTAGTTAGTTCAAGTTTAAGTTCAGTTAGTTCAGTCTTAGTTGATTCAGTTCAGTTTAGTTTAGTTTAGTTTAATTCAGTTAGATTCAGTCAGTTAAGTTATCTTCAGTTGCATGCAAGTGCATGTTGCATGCATGTTGGTTATTTTGAGTTGCATGTAGTTAGCTTCAGTTAACTTGTAATGCATGGCTAATAACATTGAGTTGTATGACAGATAACAGGGACTACTTATAGTTAACAAGGGATGACCATTCTTTGGGAATGGTGTTGAGTAAATGTTTCAGTTAACAATAAAGCACTTGAAGCAAACTTGGGCGCCCAAGATGCTTTATTGGAATTAACTCCAATGCATGATAAGATATTTCTGATGGCTCAGTTAAGTAGCTTTAATTGTGGGCGCCATCTTTGAGGAATAGCTTTGGAATTATCACCGAAGTGAAGGAGAAGTTGTAGCTTCAGTTTGGGACACCCAAATGCATGATGCACATGCTGTAAGCTTTAGTCTTCACTGAAGAACTCTACTTGAAGGAATATGGCGTACCTTTTCAAGGGCTTGTGCTTATGCATTGTAATTATCACCATTTGGAGATTACAAGGTTGCATATTGTCTATATATCTCATTCAAGTTGAATAGAGTTTTGAGATTGGTTATTGTAGGTGTGAAGAAGATTGGTAAAGACAGAAGAAGCATTCTCAAGCAAGAATTGGAGCTATTGTAATTCAGAGTTTGAATAATAGAATAATTCTTGGTGGAGTTTTTTCCCGAAAGGGTTTCTCCACGGTATATCTTGTGTGATCCTTCTAATATCCTGTCTAGTTCTTCTAAATAATTATCTCTACATTCTACAACAGTAAAATGGATTAATCAAGATAATCATCCACAAAGAATTTATGTAACAAAGAAAAGACTTACTTAGAACAGCAATTTTGAAGTTTTACAGAGTATTAAGCTAAGAAAACACCTCATTTTTCAACATTTGGTATTAGAGCTGAGGTTGGGTAGAGTATTGGGACGCCTTTCTCTTAAAAGATTGGATGTTTTTTAGCTTAGTGGGAGCTCTTATTATTTTTGTTATTTGCTGTTTTTGGAATTAAGTTTTGTTACAATGAATTCAAGGTTAGAGATTGAAAGGTTCAATGGTTCTAACTATGAAATGTGGAAATTAAAAATGGAAGATCTTCTTGAAGAAAGAGATCAGTGGTTAGCGGTTAATAATGAGACAAAGACACCTACAACTATTTCAGATGAAGATTGGGCTAAGTTAGATAAAAAGGCAAGAGGAACAATAAGGTTATGTCTTGCTGATGCTGTTCTTTTGAATGTTTCAATGGAAACTAGTGCATATAAATTATGGAAAAGAATAGGGGATATTTATCAAACTAAGAGTCTCACCAATAAGTTGTATCTGAAAAGGCAATTATATTCATTGAAAATGAAAGATGGTGATTCAGTTGCACAACATTTGAATGCTTTCAATTTAATTCTCAGTCAGTTAGCATCTGTAGATGTAAAGCTAGAGGATGAGGATAAGTGCATTTTATTACTTTGTTCATTACCAAATTCTTGGGAAAATCTAATTGTTGCAATTAGTGGAAATGGTGCAGATCCAAAGATGGACAACATTATTCCTACTCTCCTGTCAGAGGAGATGAGGAGGAAGTCTAAAGAGGAAATCCAAGATGCCTTGTTTGTAAAAGGTAGGTCTAAGAAAAAGGAGCCTAAGGGAAACAAGGAAGGGAAGGGTAAGTCAGAAGGACGAAGTAAGGTAAAGTGTTGGAACTGTGGGAAACCAGGACATGTGAAGAAGGATTGTAAGAACAAGAAAGAGAGTTCTGATTCTTCTACAGAGGAGTCCTCAGATAATAGTAATGATGCATTGGTTATTTCAGCTAATATTGTTTGTGATAACTCTTTGCTTCATGTTTCAGAGTAATCTTCGAAGAGAGGATGGTAGTCACGATGCCATGTGTGACTCGGTATCACGGTTCAGTGGGAGTTGTTGGCAGTGACTTGGATGCATCATTGGTAAGGTTATCTCCATGTGGTTGGAGATATGGTTTCTTGGTTTAGAGTATATTTGTTATGGATGTCATGGTTTACTCTTGATACTAGTTTAGAGTTTGGCATATTTACATGGTTCTCTTGAGACTAAGATGTATAAGTATGTTATGATGCATGTGATCTCCTAAGAGGAGATGGTTAGATCATGGATGTCATGTTTATGATTCTTGATTCATGATTGGAGTTTTGACAATGATCTTGTGTAGTTCTCTTAAGTTTTGGGTACATTAATCATTTGCTTGATTACTTCATGAAAGTGTTGTTCTGCATTTGGAGTTTGGCATGGATTGGTTGGTTACAGGTCCTCATGGATACTTGGAGAAATAGGTGAGGCTGGAATTCTCTTGTGATAAGAGACATTTGTTGGAATGGTTACTTGTGAGAAAAGTTTTTCAACAGAAAAGACCGAGGAGTCTACACCTTGGTTGAATGTGAATTCAACACACTCGGTGGTTTACCATGCCTCTAAAGAGGTGGTTTGGTTACAGAGGCTTGGGAAAGGTAATGGTTTGGTTGATAATGGGAAGGTATTAATTGAAAAAGTTAACACTTTAATTAATGTTACAGATTATCTTATGAAACCATACAGATAAGTTCTCTTGGTTTTAATCATTTGCTTGGAAGCTTCATGATTATGCAGGTTGCATTTGAAGTTAGCATGGATTGATTAGTTGGTGCAAGAAGGCCATTGGCTTTGAGACTTGTACTTGTTTTTTTTATTCCTTGTTTAGAATAATTGCAATGTATAATGTCAAGTGGGAGAATGTTGGATATAGGATGCCATTTAATTGCAAATCCTAAAACATTAATTATTTCATGTATCTCCTAGATTCTTGGAATGTGTTCAACAACACTAAGATTAGGATGAGATTAATATTTGGATGAAATAAATCATGAAATTGACATTTGTATTTATTCCTAAATAATAGGAGCATGTGGGTGCACACATGGTAAGGTGAAACTCACCTTGAATCCATTAACTATACGAAGTAACAGTTAACACTTACGAATGCATGTAAAGATCCTAGAAGTTAGGATTTGATGTTTGCATGCTTGAAGTTCAGATTAAGTTAAGTTCAGATCAGTTGAGTTCAATTGAATCGGTTCAGTTCGGTTAAGTTGATTCAGTTTAGTTTGAATTCGGTTGAGAATCGGTTTAGTTTAGTTGATTCAGTTGATTCGATTCAGTTGATTCAGTTATCTTCAGTTGCATGCAAGTGCATGTTGCATGCATGTTGGTTATTTTGAGTTGCATGTAGTTAGCTTCAGTTAACTTGTAATGCATGGCTAATAACATTGAGTTGTATGACAGATAACAGGGACTACTTATAGTTAACAAGGGATGACCATTCTTTGGGAATGGTGTTGAGTAAATGTTTCAGTTAACAATAAAGCACTTGAAGCAAACTTGGGCGCCCAAGATGCTTTATTGGAATTAACTCCAATGCATGATAAGATATTTCTGATGGCTCAGTTAAGTAGCTTTAATTGTGGGCGCCATCTTTGAGGAATAGCTTTGGAATTATCACCGAAGTGAAGGAGAAGTTGTAGCTTCAGTTTGGGACACCCAAATGCATGATGCACATGTTGTAAGCTTTAGTCTTCACTGAAGAACTCTACTTGAAGGAATATGGCGTACCTTTTCAAGGGCTTGTGCTTATGCATTGTAATTATCACCATTTGGAGATTACAAGGTTGCATATTGTCTATATATCTCATTCAAGTTGAATAGAGTTTGAGATTGGTTATTGCAGGTGTGAAGAAGATTGGTAAAGACAGAAGAAGCATTCTCAAGCAAGAATTGGAGCTATTGTAATTCAGAGTTTGAATAATAGAATAATTCTTGGTGGAGTTTTTTCCCGAAAGGGTTTCTCCACGGTATATCTTGTGTGATCCTTCTATTATCCTGTCTAGTTCTTCTAAATAATTATCTCTACATTCTACAACAGTAAAATGGATTAATCAAGATAATCATCCACAAAGAATTTATGTAACAAAGAAAAGACTTACTTAGAACAACAATTTTGAAGTTTTACAGAGTATTAAGCTAAGAAAACACCTCATTTTTCAACACATATATAGTTTTGGTATTGAGTTTAAATCTGGAAATTTCTTTTTTCTTTAAAAAAAATGGTCACCCAGATTTTAGTAAAACCCAGAAACAGAGTTTTTCCTCTGTCCTCTGTTTATTTTTTGGGTCTGTGTTTCTTTTAACACAAAATTTGCATATAAAATAAAATAAAATTTTATTGTGGAGAGGGGGGGGAGAGGCCCTACTCCCACAGCGCCCCCCATATGGGAGGCGTTGTGTGGAAGCAGCGCCACTGCTTGTAGGCAGCGGCGTTGCCCACACAACACCCCCCACATTGGGGAGGCTGTGTGGCAGCCTGACCACTCCCTTTTGGGAGGGGTCGCGCCCCATAAAGTGCTTTCTTTTTTTTTAAATTAAAAAATTAAAAATTGTTTTTATATTATTTTAATATTATATATTATATATATATAATATATATATATATGTTATATGTATATATATAATATTATTTTAATATTTTAATAATTTTATTTATAATTAATTATTTATATATATAATATACATTTATTGTGTATATATGTATATATATACTTTATGTATTTTTAAATAATTTAATAAGTTGGATTTAAATGGATTATTTAAATATTAATTATATATTTAAATATATACATAAAGTTGTATATATATACTTTTATGTATATATTTAATATATGTGGGAATCCAAGTATAGTTAAATTTATGCTGATTATTTTTAGCGTAATTGAAACAAAGTTTGATTTATTTTAATCAAATGTTTTTAATTATCAAGTTATTTAGATTATTGAGTATGATTGTGAAACTCGGAGTTAAATCATTGGTTTTTAAATTCCTCAATGTCATGAAATAAATCTTATGTATTTTTTTGGAAAAATGCAAGTAACATAGATTGTGTTGACTGGATTTAGGAAATCCTAACCTTAGTTTATTTAAATTGCCTGAAGTACTTTCTAGCGATGTTTTGTTCTTTCTCGATGTTGTCCAATTAGAGTAAATGTTTTGAAGTCTTCCAGATAAGGTTTTATTTATTTGTTAAGGGTTAGGGTTGTAATTGAAATGAATATGGTTAATGTGTTTACAATGACCTGTTTAATTTGATGGAATCTTAAAGTTCTTATAAAGGATTTGTTAAATGTCAGGATTATGTATGTGGTTAAGTTATATGAATTATAACTAGAGCAAAATTGATGATATTAAATATGTGTAAAGAAAAGGGTTATTTTATTACGATGTTGTTATAATGGGTAGAATGTTATTTAAAAGTTCTTGTATTCCATTGCCTTAAATGGTGAATGGGGAATGTTGTTTGTTTTCCAGATTGCAAGGAATAGATAAGGTTCATAAAAATTATATTGTTTAGAACTTATATGAATAGTTAAAAGATTAAGTATATGAGGTAAATATGGACTTTGGTTCCTATTTATGAGAAAAGATCATTATGTCGAAAGACATCTTTAGTTTTTAAAGAACGCGTATTCATATGATTGTTGATTTAAGCGAATTCGTGTTGGTATTGTAAGGGCAATATTGTTATGATTGTAAATTTATGAGTGTATTTTGGTAGTGCTGAGTTTTGTTTCTAAGAGGCTTGGGAACTCTTTGATTGAGTTATTGTTTATGTAAGTCTTCCAGATGGGGTTTTCAGTTAATCATGTGGGTTGTTGTATTATGGTAGTCAACCGTTGTATTGCCTTGGGTAGGGCGTATTGTGTATCCTGTTGTTTTACCCGGTTTTCACGAATGAGGGTGTTTTGTGCCTCCTTTGTATAAGGAGTGGTTTATGACTTATGTTGCCTCCAGTGTTGGAGAGGGCTTTGACTTTTGTTGCCTCCAGTGTTTGGAGAGGGGTTTGATTTTTGTTGCCTCTTGTGTTTGGAGTGAGATTTCCTCATATGTTCCTCCTAGAGTTGGAGTGGTTTTATCTTGTTGATTTGCACTTGGGATTCCCTTGGTGATTGATTTTGTGTTGGTATGTTGTCAAGTAGAAGAGTGGCTTCTGTTAGGGGACAGATCCCAAAGAGGTAAACTGGGAAACCTTTAGAAGTGGTTTAATCAAGTGATAACTAAATTAATGTACTTAGAAGTTTAGGTAGTATTTCACATTAATTAAGATAATTGAGCCTCGCTCATGGACGCAAGGGCTTGTATAGACTTGGGATGAGACGGGAAGGCCTGGAATGGCAAGGTCATCTATCTTGTCCTTACGAGAGGTATTTGATTCCGCATGAGTGAGTATGGGTGCCGGGATTCGGTAGAGGCCACCAGGATAACCCATAGTGGGGGCCGAAGCCTAGGAAGATTCCCAGAGGATATCCCATGTCGAGCTATGTGATGACACTCTTTCTACGACAACAGTTGGTATTTGGTTTTATGTGTATGGTTTTCTTAACATACTCGATCTGTTTTATTTCTGGAAGTAATGTGACTTATGTCAGTGATGTTAGAGTTGTACTTGTGTTATTCTTATGGTCATTTAGTTCATGTGTTTGGTTGTATCAGTGTGAGTTAGCCTGTGTCTAGGGGTGGATGGTCTTGTCTAGAATTCCTTGTTACTATCTCCTAGCACGGGGGGTGAGCCTTTAGGTATCACATGGTTGGGTGGAATGTGCACCTTAATCCGTTGGGTCATCTTCTTGTTCGTGTGGACGAGGTTTCCAGTTGGAGAACTCGTGGGATCCAGTTCTTTCCTGCTTTTTCTTTCAGTTATTAATGTAATTTATTACCCCTCTTTGTTTTGAGGTGGAAGATGTAATTGTAACCTTGCATATTAGAATCACCTCATTCAGAGAATGAGCTTTGTAATCTTATTGTAAAGTATATTATTGGAATCATGTGGAATTACTTATTCCTTGACGTAATTTTATCACATATGGAATGAATGTGTAATTAATAGGTTATATAATTAAATGTATGAGCATTTAATTTGTTAAGTATTTTAAATGTTATGTTTTAATTCATGTTTCTTGTTTGGGTTTAAGTAATCTCAGTCTCGTAACCTTAGGGGTTGTTGGCAATGTGTAGTGAACTTTCATGCTTTTTTTCTTAATAAAAAAAAAATTATTGCGTTTGTGTTGTTAATTGCAACTTCCCCTAGGGTTGCATGGCGGGGTGTTACACAACAAATATCTGTAGATCATGTGGGGAAATTCTTTATGAGGTATCCACATAGGTCACCTATTGAGTCAGATGACTATGCTGAGATATGAATCTTGCCTCTAGATGATATAGACCATGTTGCATGTGGGGGTTAGATTTTGAGGGATATGGGCCATACATTGTATGGGGAATTGATGAGAGAATACCATGTGATTTCATTAGAGTTTGTGATCCCCTTGGTAGACGTTAGTTCACTTATGGGTCACATATGTGGAGATTTAGAGAGCCATGTATCTCATTTGTAGCATTCTAGTATTGATCCTACAACTAGATCATTTAGTAAGGTGCATGAACCACAAATTGATCATTATGTCACTACTTCACAAAAACATCTACCTACCAATGATTATGCCACTACATGTGCTCAAACATCTAGTGATACACCCAAGTAGGCTATGAGAGATCTAGGCTTTATGGAGATGCTCTCTTCAAGTTCAATTACATCTCACCTACATAGTCCACTACAACATCATTGGTAGAGCTAATCAGGGGTAGAACTATTGATGAGTCAAGGCAGAGTCCATCATTACAAGAGATGCACTTGAAATTCAATATATTGGTACGACACAAGTATGTATATAATTTTTAATTTTTTAAAGTTAATTTATACTTTTAGTCAAGTAACAAATTTATAAATATTTTAAATTAATTTTCCTTTTTACATGCATGTATGTGTAGACGGAGGTAGTTCATGTTACTCCTAATTTGAGGGAAGATCGTGTATGCATGCATTCTTTACTTGACCATGTAAGTGGACAAGTGAGTTAATATTCATAGATTTGCGTATATATATATGCACGTGTGTATGTGTGTGTACATATAATGTATACATTTAGTCCACTTGTTCATGTGTGTATATATATTATAATTTAATTACACTTTTGTACAAAGGGATTGATGCATTTATCAAAGCATGATTCATGCTCAAATGGCCACTCAACTAGGAGTGGACATGATGACTAGACTGGCTAGTTTATACATGTTTATGTTTTACAAATCTAGATATATGTTATGTTTGAGATAGATCATGCATGTGGACATTATTTTTATGTTTATGTTTTAGAGACTAGACATGTTTATATCATGGACATTTATGTTTATGTTTACATTTATGTTTCATAGACATGTTTATGTTTGAGATATCATCTAAACATCATTTGTATAAATATGCTTATGTTTCAACTCAATATCTACATATGATGCATGCTTTGGTTATATATATATATAAGGTGCATGAACCACATATTGATCATTATGCCACTGCTTCACAAACACATCTACCTACCAATGATTATGCCACTACACGTGCTCAAGCATCTAGTGATATACCCAAATAGGCTATGAGAGATCTAGGTTTTATGGAGATGCTCTCTTCAGGTTCAATTCCATCTCATCTGCATAGTCCACTACACACATCATTGGTAGAGATAATCAAGAGTAGAACTATAGATGAGTCAAGACAGAGTTCGTCATCACTAGAGATGCACTTGACATTCAAGATACTAGTATGACACCTGTATGTATATAATTTTTTTTTTTAAAAGTTAAATTTATACTTGTAGTCAAGTAACAAATTTATAAATTATATTTTAAATTAATTTTCCATTTTACATGCATGTATGTGTAGATGGAGGTAGTTCATGTTACTCCTAGTTTGAGGGAAGATCATGTATGCATGCATTCTTTACTTGACCATGTCAGTGAACAAGTGAGTTAATTTTCATAGATTTTCATATATATATGCACGTGTGTATGTGTGTGTAAATATAATGTATACATTTAGTCCACTTGTTCAAATGTGTATATATATTATAATTTAATTACACTTTTGTGCAAAGGGCTTGATGCATTTATCAAAGTAGGATTCATGCTCAGATGGTCACTTGACTAAGGGTGGACATGATGACTAGATCAACTAGTTTATACATGTTTATTTTTTACAAATCTAGATACATGTTATGTTTGAGATAGATCATGCATGTGGACATTATTTTTATGTTTATGTTTCAGAGACTAGACATGTTTATATCATGGAAATTTGTGTTTATATTTATGTTTATGTTTCATAGACATGTTTATGTTTGAGATATCATCCAAACATAATTTGTATAAATATGCTTATGTTTCAACTTGATATCTACATATGATAAATGATTTGGTTATATATATATAAGGTGCATGAACCACATATTGATCATTATGCCACTGCTTCACAAACACATCTACCTAACAATTATTATGCCACTACATGTGCTCAAATATCTAGTGATACACCCAAGTAGGCTATGAGAGATCTAGGTTTTATGGAGATGCTCTCTTTAGGTTCGATTCCATCTCACTTGCATAGTCCACTACACACATCATTGGTAGAGCTAATCAGGGGTAGAACTATAGATGAGTCAAGGCAGAGTCCATCATCATTAGAGATGCACTTGACATTCAAGATACTAGTATGACACCAGTATGTATATAGTTTTTAATTTTTTTAAGTTAAATTTATACTTGTAGTCAAGTAACATATTTATAAATTATATTTTAAATATTAATTTTCCTTTTTACATGCATGTATGTGTAGATGGAGGTAGTTCATGTTACTCCTAGTTTGAGGGAAGATCATGTATGCATGCATTCTTTACTTGACCATGTCAGTGGACAAGTGAGTTAATTTTCATAGATTTGTGTATATATATGCATGTGTATGCATGTGTACATATAATGTATACATTTAGTCCACTTGTTCATGTGTGTATATATATTATAATTTAATTACACTTTTGTACAAAGGGCTTGATGCATTTATCAAATCAGGATTCATGCTCGGATGGTCACTTGACTAGGAGTGGACATGATAAGTAGACCAGCTAGTTTATACATGTTTATGTTTTACAAATCTAGATACATGTTATGTTTGAGATAAATCATGCATGTGGACATTATTTTTATGTTTATGTTTTAGAGACTAGACATGTTTATATCATGGACATTTGTGTTTATGTTTGAGATATCATCTCACATTTGTGTTTATGAACTTATGTTTTAGAGATCTAGACATGTTTATATTTGAGATATCATCCAAACATAGTTTGCATAAATATGCTTATGTTTCAACTCAATATCTACATATGATGCAGGATTTGGTTATATATATATATATATCATTCAATATAAGTGTTATATGCACTTGTGATTTGATTAAACATAAATGTACATGATGTGATGACATGTAGTAAATCATAGAAAGGATTATATACACTGTAATTTAATGCAATACGTACTATATTTTTTAGTGATTTTATTTGTTTAAAGAATTAAACAATGTGTGTAGATTAGATTTTGATCTTATAATTATTTAAGTAATCATACACTTTATATTATTGTATGCATGGTACAACAAAGAACTCTAGAAGTGTATATATCATCATTTTATTCATTAAATACTTAAACTTGAAACTAAATTGTATTGAACCTTGTGAGATCTTAATTAAATTGGATGTATATAATAATATATAAAAGTTGATTAAATCAACTTAAACAACTACTTAAATTAATAAATTGGCTTTTGATGACTAGAATGCAAGAAATTCTAAATAAAAATTGGAAATTAAAACTCAAGTAAAACTGTAATGGATGGATAGACTTGACTAAGATAAGAATTTGGAAAAACTAATTTAAAATTAAAATTATTAAATGTGAAAAAGTTGAGAAAGATTTACTAACACTAGGTTTTTGTATTCTTAAAATGGTAAAGAGTGAATAAAAGGAACATAAATGATGACCCAAAAACATAAAAATAACATGTAAAACTAAAAATAATTGACATATAGCCCAATTAATATGTAACTATTAAGCCTTAGACTTCAATGGAGCTAAGGTGAGTCCTGAAGGATATAATGAAAAGTGCAATATAAAATAAGCCTACTATTTACACAAATGAATATAAAAAATATGGGAACTCGTAGTGTATATATTTCATAACACAATGACACAAAACTATTCAATTTAGTACTTTGATGGAAATATAAATATGAATGCAAGCTAGGAGGTCCTAGAGCTACAATGAGACTAGGGGAGGTTGGAAGGCTTGGAAAATTCTACAATAGCTACTTGAAAAGTCTAATTCTATTTATAAACTACCTTATCACTAATATGCACCTAATACTTTAGGAATTATTTCTCAAAAAAATCTCTCATTAGTTAAAATTTTGTCAATTTGTAGTGTTAAAATTAGATTTAACCTTTTTAAGAATTTTTTAGAGGAAATTTGGGCTAGGAACATAACAAGCCCCATTAGTTATAATTAGATGAATTAATTTTAATTTTTTTAATATATTATATATAATGGCAATGTTGTTATAAGTCATTTGCCCTTGAGGGTGAGAAGAAATCCCAAAGCCTATTTTTTTTAGTTTCATAGGAACACTTGGGAGAAATGTTTTCCATCTAGGCACATGGGGTCATACAAAGGGTAAATACACCTAGGAATAGGGGTTAAAAAATTACATGTAGTATTCTCTGATGATATATCTATCTAGTCTCCACTTATGACATCCGCATGCACATGGAACTTGATGAAGAGATAGGTTGGTAGCAACTACTAGGTCGCTATACTAATGCACCATGTTGTCAGGATTATAATCAATAAAATGAATCCCACTTTGAATAATTTTTACTTGTTTGAGATATGTCCCTTGCACTATAATTGAACATGTGGGAAACAACATTCCATTGCTTTCTTTTGGTTTTGTTAACTTCATTCTCTCCTCTATGCAACGTAATAAATAATAACTAACACCTTTTATGTTTCTAGCCTATGTTATGACTACAAAAATATCTCCTACACCACAATGCTCAATGTAAAAAAATTGAATGAATCTTTAATTCTAATAAATTTAATAAATAAATTATAATTAAATTTTGTGTGAATTAACATATATTAAAATTAAAAAAATCAAGAACTACAATCTTTACATGATATATATTTTTTAATCAATCCTGAAATGTGGTCATAACCAATTGAAATAAAAGGATTGTCTTCAAATCATTCTTCTTCATCTTTTTTGTATGTGTCAATAACAACCAGTGGCACCAAATTCCATTCATCGACATGTATCCATGTTGTTGATTGTTGCAATTATTATAATCTCCCAAAATGCAGTCATAAAAAAACAAGAGTAATCCTTAGTGCACAATTTCCATGTGTGCATATTTGTACTCATCACACAATGAAAAGATCTTGTTTTATCTACCCTCTAGCATCCATGCATTGTTCCTCTATCCACATCTACAAAAATTATATATAATGTGAAATTAAATAAATATTTAAACTTAAAATTTTAAAAACAAGTAAAAAAAATTCAAACAATATTACATACCTGATATCTCCCAAAACACTCTATTTTGTTAGAATTTAGTACATGATATAAAATAATTAAATAAAATAGTTAAATAAATAAATTAACATGCTATTGTTAATTTAATAAATAAATTTGGTTTTGGTAGTTATATTTCTATAATTAGTTTCATACAGGATAATGGCCTTATAAAGGCAATACTGTGTAATTGACTTGGAGTGTAATGTGAATGACTGAATTTTGATTCAAGAGCAATCTCATTTTTTCTCTCATTTCAATATATTTGAACATGGGTTCCTTCTTGAATATGTGTTAACCTCACATTCAAAGTTTTTCTTATACCATTCAACAACATTGTGTGCATCATTTATATGATCTCCCTCACAATTCATTTGATGTTTTCTTAGAGCATGTTTGACGCAAGCTCTTGTGCCATCATGTCCACCCTTTCCATGCCCATTCTCAAAGAAACTCCAAACATGTGGTATATTGTCATGTCGATGATATCTACATAATGCATAAAACAACCTTGATGCTTTGAATTGTGACACACACCCATTAGACCATACAAAATTCTTTTCAATTTTCACACCCCTTCTCAAGTGCCAAATCTTCAAAAACACTTCTTAAATAAATGTTCTATAAAATATTTTTCATGCTCTTTATCACCACTAATATAAATTGATATTCTTTATCAATGACTTATTCCTCATATGTACTATCAACACCATCCAAATCTAATTGTTCATTTCGATAACACACAT